>PITA01012487.1:0-61737 GCA_004023965.1 Spilogale gracilis | reverse complement strand
TTGAGAAATGTTCCCTCTATCCCTATACTTTGGAGAGTTTTGATCAGGAACGGGTGTTGTATTTTGTCAAATGCCTTTTCTGCATCAATTGAGAGTACCATGTGGTTTTTCTCTCTTCTCTTATTGATTTGTTCTATCACGTTGATTGTTTTGTGAATGTTAAACCACCCCTGCAGCTCTGGGATAAAACTCACCTGGTCATGGTGGATAATCTTTTTAATGTATTGTTGGATCCTGTTAGCAAGGATCTTGTTGAGAATCTTGGCATCCGTATTCATCAGCGATATTGGTCTGAAGTTCTCCTTTTTGATGGGGTCTTTGTCTGGTTTGGGGATTAGAGTGATGCTGGTAGAAGCTGATTCTTTGAAAGAATTAGTAAGATAGATAAGCCATTGGCCAAATTAATCCAAAAGAAAAGGGGGAGGACCCAAGTTCATAAAATTATGAATGAAAGCGGAGAGATCATAACTAACACCAAAGAAATAGAAGCAATCATCATAAATTAATATCAACACTTATATGCCAATAAGTTTAACAACCTAGAAGATATGGATAGATTTCATGAAACCTATAAACTTCCAAGACTGAAACAGGAAGAAATTGACAACCTGAAGAGACCAATATCTAGTAATGAGGTTGAATCAGTGATCAATAACCTCCCAAAAACAAGAGCCCAGGACCTGATGGATTCCCTGGGGAATTCTACCAAACATTCAAAGAAGAAATAATACCTATTTTCCTGAAGGTGTTTAAAAAAATAGAAGCAGAAGGAAAACTTTCAGACTCTTTCTATGAAGCCAGCATTACTTTAATCCCCTAACCAGGCAAAGACCCCATCAAAAAGAAAAATTTCAGGCCAATATCCTTGATAAATGTGGTTGCCAAGATTCTTTTTTAAATATTTTATTTATTTATTTGACAGAGAGAGAGATCACAAGTAAGCAGAAAGAGAGGGGAGGAAGCAGGCTCCCTGCCCAGCAGAGAGCCCAATGCAGGCCTCAATCCCAGGACCTGAGATCATGACCTGAGCCAAAGACAGAGGCTTCAATGCACTGAGCCACCCAGGCGCCGGGTTGCCATGATTCTTAACAAGATCCTAGCTAATAGGATCCAACAGTACATTAAAAAGATTATCCACCATGACCAGGTGGGATTTATCCCTGGGATGCAAGTGTAGTTCAACATTCACACATCAATCAACCTGACAGAACAAATCAGGAAGAGAAAAGAACCATATGGTACTCTCAATTGATGCAGAAAAAGCATTTGACAAAACATAGCATTTGTTCCTGATTAAATCTCTTCAAAGTATAAGGAGAGAGGGAACATTCCTCAATCTCATAAAATCTATCTACAAAAAACCCACAGCAAATATCATTCTCAATGGGGAAAAACTGAGAGCCTTCACATTGAGATCAGGAACAGACAGGGATGCCCAGTCTTGTCACTAGTGTTCAGCACAGTGTTATAAGTCCTAGCAACAGCAATCAGACAACAGAAAGAAATAAAAGGTATTCAAATTGGCAAAGAAGGGGCACCTGGTTGGCTCAGTTGGCTCGGGTCATGATCCTGGAGACCTGGGATCGAGCCCCACATTGGATTCTCTCTCTCTCTCACTCCCCCTGTTTGTGTTCCCTCTCTAGCTGTGTTTCTCTCTGTAAAATAAATAAATAAATAAAATCTTTAAAAAATTGGCAAAGAATTCAAACTCTCTCTATTTGCAGATGACATGATACTCTATATGGAAAACCCCAAATACTCTACCCCAAAAACTACTAGAACGCATACAACCATTCGGTAATGTGGCAGGATACAAAATCAATGCACAGAAATCAGTTGTATTTATACACTAACAATGAAATATAGAAAGGGAAATCAGAGAATCTATTCCATTTAGTATAGCACCAGGAACCATAAGATACTAAGAAATAAACCTAACCAAAGAAGTTAGCTATCTGTACCCGAGGAACTACAGAACACTCCTGAAAGAAATTGAAGAAGACACAAAAAGATGGAAGAGCATTCCATGCTCATGGATCAGAAGAATAAACATTGCTAAAATGTCTATACTGCCCAGAGCAATTTATACTTTCAATGCCATCCCAATCAAAATTCTACCAACATATTTCAAAGTGCTGGAACAAATAATCCTAAAATTTATATGGAACCAGAAGAGACCCTGAATTGCTAAGGAAATGTCAAAAAAAAAAAAAAAAGAAAAACAAAGCCAGAGGTATCATGTTACCTGTTTTCAAGCTTTATTACAAAGCTTTGATCACCAAGACAGCATGTACTGGCACAAAACAGACATACAGACCAAAGAAACAGAGTAGAAAGTCCATATATGGACCCACAACTCTACTGTCAAATAATTTTCAACAAAGCAGGAAAAAATATCCAGTGGAAAGAGGACAGTCTCTGTCATAAATGGTGCTGGGAAAATTGGACAGCTACATATAGAAGAATGGCACTCAACATTTCTCTTACACCACAAACAAAGATAAACTCAAAATGGATGAAAGATCTCAATGTGAGGCAGGAATCCATCAAAATCCTAGAGGAGAACATAGGCAGTAAACTCTTTGACATTGGCCACAGCAACTTCCTTCAAGACATGTCTCCAAAGGCAATGGAAATAAAAGGAAAAATGCACTTTTAGGACTTAATCAAAATAAAAATCTTCTGCACAGCAAAGGAAACAGTCAACAAAACAAAGAGGCAACCCACGGAATGGGAGAAAATATTCGCAAATAACACTACAGACAAAGGAGTGGTATCCAAGATCTATAAAGAACTCAAACTCTACAACAACAACAACAAAAAAACAAAGATGATCACATCAAAAAATGGGCAGGAGACATGAACAGGCACTTCTCCTCCGTAGAAGACATACAAATGGTTAACAGACACCTGAAAAACTGTTCATTACCATTAGCTATCAGGGAAGTTCAAATCATAACTTAGCACCTTGCACCTGTCAGAATGGCCAAAATTAACAGGACAGGAAACACCAAGTGCTGGAGAGGCTGTGGAGGAAGGGGAGCCTTCTTTCACTGTTGGTGGGAATGCAAGTTGGTGCCGTCTTCTGGAAAACAGTGTGGAGATTCCTTAAAAAAATTAAAAATAGAGCTACTGTATGACCCTGCAATTGCACTTCTGGGTATTTCCCCCAAAGATACAGATGTAGTGAAAAGAAGAGCCATATGTACCCCAACGTTCATTGCAGCAATGGCCACAATCGCCAAACTGTGGAAAGAACCAAGGTGCTCTTCAACAGACGAATGGATAAAGAAGTAATGGTCCATATATACAATGGAATATTATGCCTCCATCAGAAAGGATGAATACCTAACTTCTGTAGTAACATGGACTGGATTGGAGGACATTACACTGAGTGAAAGCAGTGAACGTCAAATATATGGTTTCACTTACTTGTGAGCATAAGGAGTAATATGGAGGACAGTAGCAGAAGGAAAGGAAATGTGAATTGGGGTAAATCAGGGACGGAGATGAAACATGAGAGACTTTGGACTCAGAAACCAACTGAGGGTCTTGGATGGGATGGTGTGGGGGGCTGGGTGAGCCTGGTGGTAGGTATTGATGTCATGTATTGCATGGACCACTGGGTGTGGAGCAGAAACAATGAATCTTGGAACACTGAAAAAATAAAATAATTTAATTAAAAGAGAAATTAAAAGTCCAGTCATAATAAAAATGTCTATTCTACCCAGAGTAATCTACATGTTAAATGCAATCCCTGGGGAGCCTGGGTGGCTCAGGTGGTTAAGTGACTGCTTTCGGCTCAGGTCATGATCCTGGAGACTTGGGATCAAGCCCCACATTGGGCTTCCTGCTCAACAGGAAGCCTTCTTTTCCCTTTCAGTCCCTCTGCTTGTGTTCCCTCTCTATCTGTGTTTCTCTCTGTCAAATAATTAAATAAAATCTTTAAAAAGATGCAATCCCTATAAAAATACAAACAAGTTTTCACAGAGCTGGAACAAGATTTGTATGAAATCAGAAAAGACCCAGAATTTCCGGGGAAATACTGAAAAAGAAAATCAAAGCTGGGGCTTTCACACTGCCTGACTTCACCATATATTACAAAGCTTTGATCATCTGAGGTGTCTAGATGGCTCAGTTTGTTAAGTGACTGCCTTTGGCTCAGGTCATGATCCTGGAGACCCAGGATTGAGCCCTTCATTAGGCTCCCTGCTCGGCAGGAGGCCTGCTTCTCCCTCTCACTCCCCCTGCTTGTGTTCCCTCTCTAGCTCTGTTTCTCTCTGTCAAATAAATAAATAAAATCTTCAAAAAAACCCCACAAAGCTTTGATCATGAAGACAGCATAGTATTGGCACAAATACAGACATAAAGATCAATGGAATGGAATAAAGAACCCAGAAATGGGCATTCAACTCTATGGTTGACTAATCTTTGACAAAGCAGGAAAGAATATCCAATGGGGAAAAAAAAAGTTCTCTTCAATAAATAGTGCTGGGAAAATTGTACCACATGCAGAAGAATGAAACTGAACCATTCTCTTACACCATTCATAATGATAAACTGAAAATGAATGAAAGACCTAAATGTGAGAGAGGAGTCCATCAAAATCCTAGAGAAGAACACAGAAAGCAACCTCTTCGACCTTTGCCACAGCAACTTCTTCCTAGATATGTCTTTAAAGGCAAGGGAAACAAAAGCAAAAACAAATTTTTGGGACTTCATCAGGATAAAAAGCCTCTGCACAGCAAAGGAAACAGTCAAAAAAACCAAAGAGGCAACCCATGGAATGGGAGAAGATACTTGCAAATGACACTACAGAAAGAGGGTTGGTATCCAAGATCTATAAATACTCAACACGCAAATAACAAGTAATCCAGTCAAGAAATGGGCAGAAGACATGAACAGGCACTTCTCCAAAGAAGACATGAATGAACAACAGACACATGAAAAACCGAGCAACTCACTAGCTATCAGGGAAGTACAGATCAAAACTATAGTAAGATATCACCTTACACCAATTAGACTGGCAAAAATTAACAAGATAGAGAAAAACAAACGTTGGGAAGGATGTGGAGAAAGGGGGACCTTCTTTCACTGTTTGTGAGAATGCAAGCTGGTACAGCCACTCTGGAAGACAGCATGGAGGTTCCTCATGAAGTTAAAAATAGAGGTACCCCAGGGTCCAGTAATTGCGCTACTAGGTATTTGCCCCAAAGATACAGATGTAGTGATAAAAGGGGCACATGCGGGGCGCCTGGGTGGCTCAGTTGGTTAAGCGACTGCCTTCAGCTCAGGTCATGATCCTGGAGACCTGGGATCGAGTCCCACATCGGGCTCCCTGCTCGGCGGAAAGCCTGCTTCTCCCTCTCTCAGTCCCTCTGCTTGTGTTCCCTCTCTGGCTGTGTTTCTCTCTGTCAAATAAATAAATAAAATCTTTAAAAAAAAAAAGGGGCACATGCTCTGCAATGTTTATAGCAGTGATGTCCACCATACTCATACTATGGAAGGAGCTGAGATGTCCTTCAAGAGATGAATGGATAGGATGTGGTTCATACATAGAATAGAATATTACTCATCTAACAGAAAAGATGAATACTTGCCTTTTGCATCAACATGTATGGAATTGGAGGGGATTATGCTAAGTGAAATAAGCAGAGAAAGACAATTATATGGTTTCACCTATATGAAGAACATAAACAATCATGGAGGACCATAGGAGAAGGGAGGGAAAACAGAATGGGAAGAATCAGAGAGGGAGACAAACCATGAGAGACTCTGGACTCTGGGAAACAAACTAAAGGTTACAGAAGGGAAGAGCGAGGGGGGATCTGGTAGCCAGGTGATGGGTATTAAGGTGGGCACATGTTGTGATGAGTGCTGTGCATTATATGCAACTAATGAATTGTTAAAACACTACATCAGAAACTAATGATGTACTATATTTTGGCTAACTGAATACAATAATAATAAAATCTTCTCAGGTGATTTTGATAAATCCCTAGCATACAAAAAAAAAAAAAAGAAAAGAAAAAATTCCACATATCAGTGAGATTGTATGATAATTGTTCTTTTCTGTTGACTTGTTTTGCTTAGCTAATCCCTTCTAGTTCCAACCACGTTGTTGTAAATGGCAAGACTTCATTTTTGATGGCTGTGTATTATTCTACTATATGTATACCCCACATCTTCTTTATCCATTTTCTTGAGGTCATTTGCTATAGCTAATAAAGTAGCTGTGGGAACTTGAACTTACATCTTCTGGTTTCAATTGAATGCAATGAAACTAACATTTATAAATATCTGTTCTTTTTTTTTTCAAGCTTTTATTTAAATTCCAGTTAGTTAATATACAGTGTAATATTAGTTTCAGGTATAGAATTTAGTGATTCTTCACTTACATATAACATCCAGTGCTCATCACTACAAGTACCAGGCACTTTTGCATACATGATTTAGTTCTCATTAAAACCCCTACAATAACAGACTAATTAGCTCATTTTTGCAGGTGAGGAGCCTCAGGTTCAGAGAGGTTGAGTAACTGCCTAAGATTATACCAGTAATAAATGACAATGCTTGTATTAAAATCTGAATGTAACTCCAGTGCTTCTTTGGCAATATAATGCAACAGTATGTGGTTATTAGTGTTATTAAGAATAAACTAATGATGTTCTGTAGGGTGACTAACATAACAATTTTTTTTAAAAAGTGTATTTGAGGGGCACCTGGATGGTTTAGTTAGTTAAGTGTCTGACTTCAGTTCAGGTCATGATCTCAGGGTTTTGTGTTCAGGCCCTGCTCAGGCTCCCCATTCAATGGGGAGTCTACTTATCTCTCTGTCACTACTCCAAATCATGCTCTCTTTCTGTGTCTCTCACTTTATCTCAAATAAATGAATACAATTTTTTTAAAAAAGAATATTTGAAATCCTTCCTGGCAGAAGAGAATACATTTATAGATTTCCTTTTCCAAATCTTTAAATTATGACAGCATAGTCACAAGAGGGGTAAAGCACGTGAGCCCTCCCCTGTTTTACTTAGGGAAAATTAGAAGCATGATAACAAGAAAGTTAAATAGCCTGTACACAATATGAAAGTCATCAGAATGATACAGTGGACCCACAAAAAGCAGAAAGTGATTTCTATGTTCAAAGGGCCAATGGGAACTCTGCTCTTCTCCTGATAGACATAATCTATAGTAATTTCTGAGGGGAGAAGGTATAAGTTCTGTCAAACTCAACATCTTGTCAAACTGGACCATCCAAAGCACCTTAGTTTAGACCAGTTTCCCAAAGCCTATATTTCTTTAAGTATTTTGTTTAGTTTTGTTTTGAATGTAGGGATGATAAGAACCCAGGACTTCCTTGAGGACTTTGACTTCATGATAATATAACACCTTTCTTATTTTTGTACTTCTGCTCAAGGATTGCTGGGTATAAAAGGCACTGTAGTATGGTTCCTTTGCTTTGTAAGGAATACTGAAGAGATTAATTACCAAGGTAGTTAGTTTCAACATATCTAGTCTATGCAAGTAGCAAACGATCATACTGATGGAAAGACGAACTTGTCTTTTGTAGGAGTTGCTTTGCTAAATTAAAGATGCCTCACACAATTTAAATAAAGCAAAAAAGCAGCATAAAGCTTATTTTTAGGAGCATATTAAAATAGTTCATAGTGAGTCTCATGATTTTCTAAAATTGCCAGCTGTATCCTTGTTAGCATCTCTTCCCCCCCCCTTTTTTTTTGATATGTTAGGAACTGATGAGTCCCACCTACCCTGCAATCACATTTCACGTGGTCAAAGTTCAGTACCATAGTCTGCTTGTTAATTTGTTAGTGCTGTTAATCTAAATTTGGCTTATTTTCCCCATCAGTTAGCTATGACTTTATTATTAGACAAACTACATATTAACATCTATTGTTCCTCACCATGTTATTTGAGCGTGCCCTGAAATCATGATGCTTTGTTGTCTACAACATTTGCTTAACATTTGCAGTAATGGTGTACCTGTGATTCACATGCTGATATAAGTTAAGATCCTAAAGTGTATGTTCATTGTAAGAGCTGCATCTTTGGGGATGAAAAATCCATTTCAGAAGAATTAAGGCTTTCAATGTAAATGTCATCATATTCTTTAATTCTAAGCAAGACCCAAATATTCTCTAAATGAGGGGCAGAGGAAAATGTCAGTGATCCATTTGCTAGGCAGAATTTGGCTTGGAATCTGGATCATAATATGTATCTAAGCTAGTTTACAGAAAAAAAGTGAAATATACTATCACCAAGGCACTCGGTAACTTGCAGATCTAGGCTTTTAGATTACTTTTTATTTTATTATTTTATTTTATTAAAGATTTTACTTATTTATTTATGAGAGACAGAGGAGAGAGAGACAGAGGCAGAGGGAGAAATGGGCTCCCTGCATAGAAGGGAACCTGATGTGGGACTCAATCCCAGGACCCTGGGATCATGACTTGAGCTGAAAGCAGATGCTTACCTGATTGTGCCACACAGTTGCCCTAGATTACAATTTAGACAGACTTTTAGGTCCTAACTTTGCAAATTGCAAAATGATATTTTGTGGATTGGGGCTAAAACAGGTCATCTTGCAAGAATCACTTTATTTTCCAGTACTTTTTAATGCATTCCTCAAATATTTATTAGCACCAAACTTTGTATACTGGCTCCTTATGTAGGACTTAACTGCCACACTCATGACTGTGTAAAGTGAATTCTGACTCCTATTGAGCATTTGGTACACTTCATAGAATGTGCCAGTGGCATGATATTAATATATTTTCAATGGAATGTTATAGATATTTTATTTTTTTAATTTATTTTTATTATTTTTCAAGATTTTATTTATTTATTTGACAGAGAGAAACAAGCCAGAGGGGGAACACAAGCAGGGGGAGTGATAGAGAGAGAAACAGGCCTCCTGCCAAGCAGGGAGCCTGATGAGGTGTTCGGGCCTGGGACTCTGGGATCATGGCCTGAGCCCAAGGCAGATGCTCAAAGACTGAGCCACCCAGTTAACAAGCCACCAATTGTTACATTTTTTAACATGACAATTCGCAGTACGTTAAAAATTTATATCAGAATACAGATGTATCAAAATATTAACAGTGAGTGTTTCTGAGAGGCAGTAAAACAGATGCTGCCAGGAATTTTCTTTATATTTTATGTGTTTTCTACATCTTATATTATAAATATGTATTACTCTTAAAATAATGAAAGATGTGTCATTGAATAATAATTGACATACAATATTGTATTAGTTCAGATGTACAACATACTGATTTATTATTTATATGTGTTACAAAATGGTCACCACAGTAAACCTACTTACCATCTGTCATCCTAGAAAGTTATTACATTATTATAGACTATATTCCCTATGACAAATATAACATTCTCATGTATTATTTATTTTATAACTGAAATATTGTACCTCTTAATCCCCTTCATTTATTTTGTCCATCCCCTATCCACCTACCCCTTTAGAAACCAAAGTTTGTTTTATCAGTTTTTATTGTTTTATTTATTCATTTTTTATGTTTCCTTTTTTAAACTTTAAATTTATTTTATTTTTTCAGTGTTCCAAGATTTATTGCCCATGCCCGACACCCAGTGCTCCATGCAATAGGTGCTCTCTCACCACAAGGCTCTCCCATCAACCCCACCCCCTCGCCTCAAGTCCCTCAGTTTGTTTCTGTGTTCAAAGTCTCTCATGTTTCGTTTCTCTCCCTGAATTACCCTACTTCCCATTTACTTTCCTTCTTTTACTTTCTTTTATATTACCCCTTATGAACCACAAGTAACTGAAACCATGTAATACTCGAATTTTTCTACTTGGCTTATTTCACTCAGCATAATCTCTTCCAATCCAGTCGATGTTGCTACAAAGTTGGATATTCATCCTTTCTGATGGAGGCATAGTATTCCATTGTATATATGTACCACTTCTTCTTTATCCATTCATCTGTTGAAGGGCACCTTGGCTCTTTCCACAGTTCGGCGATTGTGGCCATTGCTGCAATGAACATTGGGGTACATATGGCCCTTCGTTTCACTACATCTGTATCCTTGGGGTAAATGCCCAGTAGTGCAATTGCTCGGACTAGGGTAGTTCTATGTTTATTTTTTTAAGGAATATCCACACTGTTTTCCAAAGTGGCTGCACCAACTTGCATTCCCACCAAGTGTAAGAGGGTTCCCCATTCTCCGCAGCCTCTCCAACACTTGTTTCCTGATGTGTTAATTTTGGCCATTCTGACTGGTGTAAGGTAGTATCTCAGTGTGGTATTGATTTGAATTTCTCTGAGAGCTAGTTATGATGGTCATTTTTTCATGTGTCTGTAAGCCATTTGTATATCTTCTATGGAGAAGTGCCTCTTCATGTCTCTTGCCCATTTTTTGATGTGTTCATCTTCTTTTTGGATGTTGAGTTTGAGTAGTTCTTTATAGATCTTGGATACCAGCCCTTTGTCTTTAGTGTCATTTGCAAATATCTTCTCCCATTCTGTAGGTTGCCTCTTTGTTTTGTTGACTGTTTCCTGTGCTGTACAGAAGCGTTTTATTTTGATGAAGTCCCAGAAGTTCATTTTCGCTTTTGTCTACTTTGCCTTTGGAGACATGTCTTGAAAGAAGTTGCTGTGGACGATGTCAAAGAGGTTACTGCCTATGTTCTTTTCCAAGATTTTGATGGACTCCTGTCTCATGTTGAGGTCTTTCATCCATTTTGAGTTTGCCTTTGTGTGTAGTGTAAGAGAATGGTCTAGTTTCATTCTTCTATATGTAGCTGTGAAATTTTCCCAGCTCCATTTATTGAAGAGACTGTCTTTTTTCCACTGGATATTTTTTCCAGCTTTGTCGAAGATGATTTGCCCGTAGATTTGTGGGTCCATATCTGGACTCTCTACTCTGTTCCTTTGGTCTATTTCTCTGTTTTTTTGTGTGTGTCAGTACCATGCTGTCTTGGTAATCACAGATTTGTAAAAAAGCGTGAAGTCAGGTAACGAGATGCCCCCAGCTTTGTTTTTCTTCTTCAGCAATTCCTTAGCGATTCGGGGTCTTTTTTGGTTCCATATAAATTTTAGGATTGTTTGTTCCAACTCTTTGAAGAATGTTGTTGGAATTTTGATCGGAATGGCATTGAAAGTATAGATTGCATTGGGTAGTATAGACATTTTGACAATGTTTATTCTTCCGATCCATGAGCATGGAATGTTCTTCCATCTTTTTGAGTCTTTTTCAATTTCTTTCATGAGTGTTCTGTAGTTCCTTGAGTACAGATCCTTGACTTCTTTGGTTAGGTTTATTCCTAAGTATCTTATGCATTTTTGTGCTATGGTAAATGGAATCGATTCTCTGATTTCCCTTTCTATATTTTCACTGTTAGTGTATAAGAATGCATCTGATTTCTGTGCACTGATTTTGTATCCTGCCACGTTACCAAATTGTTGTATGAGTTCTAGTAGTTTGGGGGTAGAGTCTTTTGGGTTTTCCAGATAGAGTGTCATGTCATCTGCAAAGAGAGAGAGTTTGATTTCTTCTTTGCCAAGCTGGATACCTTTTATTTCTTTCTGTTGTCTGATTGCTGTTGCTAGGATTTCTTTATTTTATGATTTTATTTCATTATTTGACAGAGAGAAACACAGCGAGAGAGGGAACACAAGCACCGGGAGTGAGAGAGGGAGAAGCAGGCTTCCCGCCAAGCAGGGAGCCCGATGTGGGCCTGGATCCCAGTCTCTGGGATCATGACCTGAGCCGAAGGCAGTTGCTTAACCAACTGAGCCACCCAAGCGCGCCTGTTGCTAGGACTGCTAACACTATGTTGAATAGTAGTGGTGAGAGTGAGCATCCTTGTCTTGTTCCTGATCTCAGAGGGAATGCTGTCTGTTTTTCCCCATTGAGGATGATATTTGCTGTGGGTTTTTTGTAGATAGATTTTATGAGGTTGAGAAATGTTCCCTCTATCCCTATACTTTGAAGAGTTTTAATCAGGAACGGATGTTGTATTTTGTCAAATGCGTTTTCTGCATCAATTGAGAGTACCATGTGGTTCTTTTCTCTTCTCTTATTGATTTGTTCTATCATGTTGTTTGATTTGCCAGTGTTGAACCACACTTGTAACCCTGGGATAAATCCCACCTGGTCATGGTGGATAATCTTTTTAATGTAATGTTGGATCCTGTTAGCAAGGAACTTGTTGAGAATCTTGGAATCCATATTCATCAGAGATATTGGTCTGTAGTTCTCCTTTTTGATGGGATCTCTACCTGGTTTGGGGATTAGAGTAATGCTGGCTTCATAGAAAGAGTCTGGAAGTTTTCCTTCTGTTTCTATTTTTTGAAAGAGCTTCAGGAGAATAGGTGTTATTTCTTCTTTAAATATTTGGTAGAATTCCCCAGGGAATCCGTCTGGGCCTGGACTCTTGCTTTTGGGGAGGTTTTTGATCGCTGCTTGAATCTCATTACTAGATATAGGTCTATTCAGATTGTCAGTATTTTCCTGTTCCAGTCTTGGAATTTTATAGATTTCTAGGAATGTATCCATATCTTCTAGGTTGTTAAACATATTGGCATATAATTGTTGGTAGTAATTTCTGCTGATTGTTTCTATTTCCTTGGTGTTAGTCGTGATCTCTCCCTTTTCATTCATATTTTTATTTTGGATTTTTTTTTGGATTAGTTTGGCCAATGGTTTATCGATCTTATTGATTCTTTCAAAGAACCAGCTTCTAGTTTCGTTGATGCCTTCTATTGTATATCTAGTCTCTGATTCAATCATCTCTGCTCTAATCCTAATTATTTCCCATCTTGTGTGAGGGGTTGGTTTAATCTTTTGTTGAGTTTCCAGTTCTTTAAGGTGTAATGAGAGTTGGTGTATTCTGGATTTTTCAATTTTTTTGAGTGAGGCTTGGATGGCTATGAATTTCCCCCTTAGGACTGCCTTTGCTGTATCCCACAGGTTTGGGATTGATGTATCTTCATTCTCATTGGTTTCTGTGAAGTGTTTCAGTTCTTCTTTGATTTCCTGGATGATCCACAAATTTTTGAGCAGGATCGTCTTTAGCTTCCAAGTGTTTGATTTTCTTCTGAACTTTTTATGGCGGTTGAGTTCCAGTTTCATGGCATTGTGGTCAGAGAATATGCAGGGAATAATTTCAATCTTCTGGTATCGGTTGAGCCCTGATTTGTGACCTAGCCTGTGGTCTATTCTGGAGAAAGTTCCATGTGCACTCGAGAAGAATGAGTATTCTGCTGTTTTAGGGTGGAATGTTCTGAATGAGATCCATCTGATCCAATGTGTCACTCAAGGCTCTTGTTTCTTTGTTGATTTTCTGTTTAGATGATCTGTCCATTGCTGAGATTAATGTATTTGTACCAATATGATTCTATATTTTGCTTAACAGTTGGCTTATGTAGTTGGCTGCTCCCATGTTACAGTTATTAGATCTTCTTGGGGTATAGACCCTTTGAGAATGATGTAGTGTTCTTCTGTGTCTCTGACTACAGACTTTCGATTAAAATCCAATTTGTCTGATATGTGAATTGCTACCCCAGCTTTCTTTTGGGGTACATTGGCATGAAACATTTTCCTCTATCCCCTAACTTTCAATCTGGAAGTGTCTTTAGATTTAAAATGTGTCTCTTCTAAACAGCATTTGAATGGGTCCTGTTGTTTTATCCAGTCTGAACCTTGTGCATTTTTAATTGGAGCATTTAGGCCATTCACATTGAGAGTGATTATTGATAGATACATTTGTATTGACATCATGTTTCCTGTGAGGCTTATGTTTCTATTGATTACCTCTGTAAATTTCTGTTCTGTGTCGCTCTTTGGTTCGTTTCTCTTTTATAGAACCTCTCTTAGTATTTCTTTTAGTGCTGGCTTTGTGGTTGCATAATCTTTTAGACTTTGGCCGTCCTGGAAGCTCTTTATTTCTCCTTCCATTCTGACAGTCAGCCTTGCTGGATACATTATCCTTGGTTGCATATTTTTGTCATGTAATTTCCTGAATATGTCTTGCCAGCCCTTTTGGCTTGCCAGGTTTCTGTGGAAAGGTCTGACGTTATTTTGATGATCCTCCTTCTATAGGTAAGGGATCGCTTCCCCCTAGCTGCCCTTAAGACATATTCGTTAGTTTTATGATTCACGAATTTCACAATTATGTGCCTGGAGGTTTTTCTGGCCTCATTGATCTTGGGGGTGGTGTCCTCTCTGCCTCTAGGACATGAACATTAGTTTCATTCCCCAGATTAGGGAAATTTTCATCCATGATTTGTTCAGCTATATCTTCTAGTCTTCTCTCTCTCTCAACTCCTTCGGGTATTCCAATAATTCTGATATTGGAACGTTTCATGGCATCATTTATTTCCTTTATTCTGTTTTCATGTGATTTTAGCTATTTGCTCCAAGACTTCTCTTGTTCCTCCTTCTTAATCCATCTGTCTTCTAAATCACTGATAGGATCTTCAGCTTCACTTACTCTGTTAGCATATTTAAATTAAATTGCATCTCATTAATAGCCTTTCTAACCTCCGATTTCACTTCTGTTATTAGGGCTTCCATTTTGAGACTAATGTTCTTTTCCAAATTAGCCATTGCTTGGACGATTGCTGCCCTGAATTCCATTTCTGTGATATTGTTTATGTTAATTTCCAGTACTTCTGTGACCGGGGTTGCAGTCTCAGGTTTCTTCTTCTGTTGGTTGTTTCTCCTTCACGTCATTGTGGTGACGAGTGGTTGAGGGGGTGTATAGCTAAATATATCAGCCACTAGCCAGGTGAATTGGTCAGTGGAAGGTTTTGGAGCAATCAGAATTCACCACAGAAAAGGTAGAAGAAAGAAAAAAAGAGAAATGGAGAAAGGAAGCAAGAAAAGAAACCCCTACCAGAGTGGGCCCCACTGGTAGGATTTATATGGTACAAAACTACTACAGGGTAAAGAAAAAGGCCATGAAGTGTAAATGAAGAGATCAAAAAGCGAAGCTCAACCTGAATGACCCCCAAGACCAGTATTTATATGATACAAGGGCAAAAACAATTACACAGAAACACTGACAGACTAGGATGGGAAGGTGAGGTCAGACACTCCTTGTGGGCAAGGAAAGTATTTCAGATCCTCCCGAGTTTGTCTTGTTATTATTGTTGGAGGAGCCCACTTTCTAAAGATATAAAGAGATTAGAATTGGTTGTATATAGGGGTAGTATCTTGAAGCTTATAACTATATGTATATGTAAAAGAAAAAATAAAGGAAAGAAGAGAGAAGAAAGGGAAAAACATATAAAACAAACAAGCAAATGAGAGACAGCAACAACAACAGAAAATACAGGTATGTGTTTGAAAAAATTTCAAGGTAAAAAATTGTTATGGAGTGTTGTATTAAGTATCATGTTGTGATAAAAAGTGGGTTAAAAATTAAAAGAACAAAAACCGTGAGAATGAATTTTTAAGTTTAAAGTAGAAACTTTAAAAGTAAAAGTAGAAAAAAGTTAAAAAAAGCAAATAACGTGAAAAACTGTATCAATAAAATGTACAGCTTTTGGAGCAGTACCAGGAGTTTAATAAATTGCCTTTCCCCTGATGTTGGGGTTTTACAGTTTGGGTGTTGTCCTCTTGTGCTTCTGGCTTGCCTTCTGGGGGTGGGGCCTGCTGTGCTGTTTTCGTCCCTTCCACCTGGGCTGCATCTCTCCACCTCCTTCCTAGGGACTGGAGTCTATGATAACCAGGTTGTCAGGGTTCAGTTCTCTGGGGGGCTGTTCTTTTAAGGCCTTTTGCAGTTGTTGAGGAAGTCAGGTTGGAGCAAGATGTCTGCGCCCAGACATCCTTCCCAGAGAGAGCCCCTAATTAGCAACCCTGTGGACGATGGGTGGGCCCCACAGTCTCTTCCTGTATTATCCTCTCCCTTGGTGCCTGCCACAGCCAGGTGGGTGCAGACACTGGTTTGATTCCTGTCCAAAGCCCCCACTTGTCATTTTGCTCCTGCGCCAGGAAAACCACAACTGATTTTGGGTCATGCGAGCTTGTCTGTGCCCAGGGGATCTGTGGTGATTCCCCACACAGGAGGGACTGAGGTCCCATGGCCCTGTACCTCCTGCACAAGTCTGCAAAATCACCTTCCCTGGCGGGTCTGTGCCTGGCTCACAGGGTAGAAAGAAGCAGCAGAGAAAAGCAGCGGAGGAAAGAAGAGAAAAAAAAAAGGAAAAAAGCAGTGGAAAAATAGACTGCTCCACTGGTTCCACTGGTTCCCTCGCGCAGCACTGGAGCACACTTTCTTCAGATCTATATCCCCATTTCCCTGGCTGCCCCTCAGTCACTCCATTTCTAGTTGCTTTGAATCAGCACTTTCCTGCTGGGGTATTGCCTTCCAATGGCTCACCTCTTTAGGCTTCCTTCCCTCCGCCCCTTGTCTTTTGATATCCCTCTGATCACTCTCACCCCACTCTACCTCTTCGCTGATCCTCTTCGTCCCCCACAGTGATCCAGAAGTGCGAAATATCACATTTCAGGCTGATTTCATGGGTGTTCACAGTGTTCCTGTAGTGTTTTTTGCAGGAATTGAGCTCACTTCAGGGGACTCCCCAAAATGGGGTCACCTGGCCTTCTGCCATATTTATATCCTTATTTGTTATGTTTTTATGATTTTATGTATCAGTGAAATATTATGGCATTTATTTACCTCTGTCTTACTTATTGAACTTAGCATAATACATTCTATTTTCATTCATGTCATCACAGAAAGCAAGATTTAATTGCTTTTTATGACTGAGTAATATTGCAGCATCCCTCTCCTCCCATACTTGTGTGTGTGTGTGTGTGTGTGTGTGTGTGTGTGTGTGTGTGTGTGTGTATCACATCTTAATACGTTCATCTATTGATGGACATTTAGGTTGCTTCCATGTGTTGCCTATTGTAAATACTGCTGCAATGAACATCGGGGTACAAATGTGTTTTTGAATTAGTGTTTCCATTTTCTTTGAGTAAGTACCCAGATATAGAAAAACTGGATTGCATGATATTTGTAATTTTAATTTTTTGAGGAACCTTCACACTGTTATCATAGTAGCTACACCAATTTACATTTCCAACAGTGTACAAAGGTTCTCTTTTCTCCACATCTTTGTCAATACTTGCTATTTATTGTAATTTAGACACTAACCATTTTAAAATGTTGATATCTCAATGATATCTCATTGTGCTTTTGATTAACATATCCTTGATGACTAGAAATGATGAGCGTCTTTTCAAGTGTCTGTTGGCCATCTGGATATAATTGTTTTTGAAAGGCATAAGCATTATAAAACTATTTTTATAATGGTATGTTAGTCACCACACAATACATCATTAGTATTTGATGTAGTGTTCCATGATTCATTGTTTGCATATAACACCCAGTGCTCCATGTAATACATGCCCTCCTTAATACCCATCACCAGGCTAACCCATCACCTCACCCACCCTCCCCTCCAAAACCCTCAGATTGTTTACTGGAGTCCATAGTCTCTCATAGTTCATCACCCCTCTTGTTTCCCCTCCTTTATTTTTCCATTCCTTCTCTTAATGTCTGCCATGCTATTCCTTATGTCCCATATATAAGTGAAACCATATGATAACTGTCTTTCTCTGCTTGACTTATTTCATTCAGCATAATCTCCTCTAGTCCCATCCATGTTGATGCAAAAGTTGAATATTCATCCTTTCTGATGGCTGAGTAATAATCCATTGTATATATGGACCATATCTTCTTTATCCATTCTTCTGTTGATGGGCATCTTGACTCTTTCCACAGTTTGGCTATTGTGAATATTATTGCTAGAAACATTGGGATGCATGTGCCCCTTCTTTTCACTACACTTGTATCTTTGGGGTAAATACCAAATAGTGTAATTGCAGGGTCATAGGGTGGCTCTTTTTTAAATTATTAAAATATTTTATTCATTTATTTGACAGAGAGAAACACAGCTAGAGAGGGAACACTAGCAGGGGGAGTAAGAGAGAGAGAAGTAGGCTTCCCATCAAGCAGGGAGCCTGAAGTGGGGCTCGATCCTGGGACTCCAGGATCATGACCTGAGCTGAAGGCAGTCACTCAACCAACTGAGCCACCCAGGCGCCCCTATAAAAAATTTCTTATGATTGTTTCACTTCCTTGGCATTAGTCATGATCTTCCACCTTTCATTTATAACATTATTTATTTAGGTCCTTTCTCTTTTCTTTTGACTAAGTCTGGCCAGTGGTTTATCAATATTATTAATTCTTTCAAAGACCCAGATTCTAGATTCCTTGATGTGTTCTACTATATTTTTGGTTCCTAATTCATTGATCTCTGTTCTAATCTTTATTATTTCCCTTCTTGTGTGTTGGTTTGGCTTAATTTGTTGCTGATTCTCCAGTTCTCTAAGGTGTAAATAGAGTTTGTGTATTTGGGAATTTTTTTCATTTTTTTTAAAATTTCAAGATGCTTTAGAAAATTACCTTTATTTAATTTATTTTTTTTATAATAACTTATTTTGCTTTTTTCAGTGTTCCAACATTCATTGCTTATGTCCCTTGGGATGGCTATGTATTTTCCCATGAGGACTGCCTTTTCCATATCCCATAGGTTTTGGACTGATGTGTTTTTGCTCTCATTGGTTTCCATGATTTGTTTAAGTTCTTTGATTTTCTGATTGACCCAAACATTCTTGAGCAGGATGGTCTTTAGCTTCCAATTGTTTGAATTTCTTCCAAACTTTTTCTTGGGATTGAGTTCTAGTTTCAAAACTGTGGTCTGAGAATATCCAGGGAATAATCTCAATCTTTTCGTTTCAGTTAGACCTAATTTTTGACCTAGTATATGGTGTATTCTGGAGAAATTTCCATGTGTTCTTGAGATGAATGAGTATTCTGTTGTTTTATCCTATCTTCAGCCCTGTGTTGTTTCATGGGAGCATTTAGGCCATTCACATTGAGAATGATTATGCAAAGATATGATTTTATTTTCTTTTTTTAAAAGATTTTATTTATTTGATAGAGAGAAACACAGTCAGAGAGGGAACACAAGCAGGGGGAGTGAGAGAGGGAGAAGCAGGCCCCCCGCTGAGCAGGGAGCCCGATGTGGGACTTGACCCCAGGTCTCCAGGATCATGACCTGAGCCGAAGGCAGTCACTTAACAAACTGAGCCACCCAGGCGCCCCTGATTTTATTTTCATCATGTTGCCTATGGCGTTCTTGTTTCTATAGATTGTCTCTGTAACTTTCTGTTCTGCATCACTCTTGGGGTCTTTCTCCTTTTATAGAACTCCCTTTAATATTTCTTGCAGGGCCAGCTTTTCAGTCACATATTCTTTGAGTTTCTGTCAGTCTTGGAAGATCTTTATCTCTCCATCAATTCTGAATGACAGCCTTACCAGAAAAAGTATCCTTGGCTGCATGTTCTCATTTAGTACCATGAGTATGTCTTGCCAGCCCTTTCTGGCTTGCCAGGTCTCTGTGGATGGGTCTGACATTATTCTGATGTTTCTCCCTCTGTAAGGAGTCTCTTCCCCTTAACTGCCCTTAAGATGGTTTCCTTGATTCTAAGATTTGCGAGTCCTACTATTACATGCTGAGGTGTTGTTCTTTTCTCCTTGATCTTGAGAAGAAAATCTTCTCTGCTTCTAGGGCACAAATGCTTGTTTCATTCCCCAGATTATGGAAGTTCTCAGCTACAATTTACTCAAATATATCTTCTAGTTCGCTCTCTCCAGCCCCTGAGGGATCCTAATAATTCTGACATTGGAATGTTTCATGGCATTGTTTATTTCTCTAATTATGTTTTCTTGTATTTTAAGGTGTTTGTTCCAGGCCTCCTCCTGATCCTTCATTTCTTATCAGTTTATTTTTCTAGAACACTAATTCATTCTTTTCTGGGAGAGGCCATTGTCTCTGGTTCTTTTCTTTGTTGGGAGTTCCTTCTCCTAGTAATTCTGTTGAATAGTGGTTGAGGGGATGTACAGTGAAAAATATCAACCACTATCCAGTCAAGGTGCACCCTGTGAAAGTTTGGAGCAACTGGAAGCCACCACCAAAATACCCAGTCAAAATGAAACCCAAGAATTAGATTTATAAAGTACAAAAAGAAAAACAAACAAGCAAACAAGAAAAAATAAAAAGGGGGTTAAAAGGAAGGGGCTATAGTCTGTCGATGTGGGCAAGGTTGGATGTTTCACTTCTTCCTGTGTGTATTTTGTTCTTTTTGTTAGAGAACACTATTTCTCAGAGATACAGGGAAATTAAAACTGGTATATATAAATGAGTACTGAATAGGGAGAAAGAACTACATTGAAATATATATATATATATATGTTATATGTATATAGATAATGTATATGTGTATACATTAATATATATTATATGTGTGAAAAAGTGGAGTACGCTGTATTAAGCATCTAGTTGAAATGATAAGTAGATAAAATAAAAACATAGGAAACATGAGAATGAATTTAAAAAAAAGAGAAAAGTTGTACTTAAGAAATACACAGGCTGTGAGGCAACACCAGGAGCTTAACATACTATTTCCCCCTGGTGTTTGGGTTTTACAGTCTTATGGGGACCCTGGAGTTGTTCTCCTGTTCTTTCAGCTTGTCTTCTGGGATATCGGTCGGCCCCATTGTTTTTCAGGCAATCCTGCTTGGGTGGAGCTGCCCACTATCAAGGGGCTGGGCTCCACGGAAACCAGTTTTTTTGGCTTTTGTTTTCTGGCAGCTTTTCATGCCTTTTCAGAGGGTCAGAGCAAAGGAAAATGTCCCCACCCAGATCTCTGCTCCATATGAGAGAAGCCACAGTCTGTTCCTCTCTGAATTCTCCAGAACACACAGTATCCCCCTTTGTAAGTGCTGCTGAAAACCATAGCCTTCCACAGGTAGTGCATGCCTCAGTGGTGGACCCCAGCCCCCACTTGCTTCTTCACCTTGTGCCTCCAAAACCATGAGAGATCTCAGTCTTGGCAGGCCTGAGCCCTAGCAGCAAACGTGGCCCATCCTTTGTTCTGCGGGCCCAGGCCCATGCAGGGTCCTCTCCAGCATGGATGTATGCGGCAGCTGGCCCCCAGGATCCATGGGTTCAGGCCTACACCTGCAGCTGCCCAGTCTCAGCACTTGCCCATTAAGCCCCTGTGTTCTGTTTGAGTCCTGTTATCAGTCCCTTGACATCCCACTGCCACTGCTTTCCAAGCTATTGCTGGTATCCAGGTGCAGGAAGCTTTTGCACTGGGGTATTCCTTTCCAATGGCTAACTTCCAATGGCCCCTCCCATTCCTGTTTATCCTCTAACATCTGTCCATACAATCACAATTCTGTCATTTATACCACTCAACTAATGATCTTATGCCCCCATAGAGATCCAGAGTTACAGTCTTACATCTCAGGCTGATTTCGTGGGTGTTCAGAGTGGTTTGGTAGGTACCTAGCTAAATTCAGTTGACCAGTTAAAATGGAATTCCCCAATCCTCTGCCATCTTGCCCTATCATCTATCTGAAAATCTTTGAAAAAAATGCCTATTCATGTCTTTTGCCCATTTTTAATCAAATTATTTGTTGTGGTTTTTTTTTTGCATTGAGTTCTATGAGTTTTTTAAAGTATATGTTGGGGATTTTAACAATGTTTATTATTCCATTCATGAGCATGGAATGTTCTTCCTTCTTTTTGTGTCTTCTTCAATTTCTTTCAGGAGTCTTTTGTAGTCCCTCGAGTACAGATCCTTAACGTCCTTGGTTAGATTTATTCCTGGGTATCTTATGGTTTTTGGTGCTATAGTAAATAGAATAGATTCTCTGATTTCCCTTTCTATATTTTCATTGTTAGTGTATAAACACAACTGACTTCTGTGCACTGATTTTATATCCTAACACATTACTGAGTTGCTGTATGAGTTTTATTAGTTTGGGGGTAGAGCCTTTTGGGTTTTCCATATAAAGTATCATGTAATCAGTGAATAGAGAGAGATTTATTTCTTCTTTGCCAATTTGAATATATTTTATTTCCTTTTGTTGTCTGATTGCTTTGTCTAGGACTTCTAAAACTATGTTGAAAAATAGTGGTGACACTGGGCATCCTTGTCTTCTTCCTGATCTCAATGGGAAGGCTGTCAGTTTTTCCCCATTGAGAATATTTGCTGTGGGATTTTAGAGATAGATTTTATGAGGTTGAGAAATGTTCCCTCTCTCCTTATACTTTGAAGAGTTTTAATGAAGAACAAATGTTGTATTTTGTCAAATGTTTTTTCTGCATCAATTGAGAGGACAATGTGGTTCTTCTCTCTTCTCTTCTTGATTTGTTCTATCACGTTGATTGATTTCTGAATGCTTAACCACCCTAGTATCTCAGGGATAAATCCCACCTGGTCATGGTGGATAATCTTTTTAATGTATTGTTGAATCCTATTACCTAGGATCTTCTTAAGAATCTTGGAAACCGGGGCACCTGGGTGGCTCAGTTGGTTGGGCAGCTGCCTTCGGCTCAGGTCATGATCCCGGAGACCTGGGATCAAGTCCCACATCGGGCTTCCTGCTCGGGGAGAAGCCTGCTTCTGTCTCTCTCACTCCCCCTGCTTGTGTTCCCTCTCTGACTGTGTTTCTCACTGTCAAAATAAATAAAATCTTTAAAAAAAAAGAATCTTGGAAACTACATTCATCAGGGTTATTGGACTGAAATTTTCCTTTTTGATGGGGTCTTTGTCTGGTTTGGGGATTAAAGTAATGCTGGCTTCATAGAAAGAATCTGGAAGTTTTCCTTCTGTTTCTATTTTTTGAAACAGCTTCAGGAGACTAGGTATTATTTCTTCTTTGAATGTTTGGTAGAATTCCCCAAGGAATCCATCAGGTCCTGGGCTCTTGTTTTTTGGGAGGTTTTTGATCACTGCTTCAATCTCATTACTATATATTGGTGTGTTCAGGTTGTCAAATTCTTCCTGTGTCAGTCTTAGAAGTTTATAGGTTTCCAGGAATGCATCCATATCTTCTAGGTTATTTAAGTTATTGGCATATAACTGTTGATAGTAATTTATGATGAGTGTTTCTATTTCCTTGGTGTTAGTCATGATCTCTCCCTTTTCATTCATAATTTCATTAAATTGGGTCCTCTAGATTTTCTTTTGGATTAGTTTGGTCAATGGTTTATATATATAATTAATTATTTCCAAGAACCAGCTTTGTTGTTGTGTTCTACTGTATTTCTAGTTTCTAATTTCTTGATCTCTGCTCTAATCTCAATTATTATCCGTCTTATGTGTGGGGTTGGCTTAATTTTTTTGTTGATTTTCCAGTTCTTTAAGGTGGGAAGAGAGTTGGTATATTCGGGATTTTTCAATTTTGGGGGGTGAGGCTTGAATGGCTATGTTTGTCTACCTTATGACTGCCATTGCCGTATCCCATAGATTTTGATTGATGTATCTTCATTCTCATTGGTTTACTTGAAATGTTTAAGTTCTTCTTTGATTTCCTGGTTGATCCAAAGATTCTTGAGCTGGATATTCTTTAGCTTCCAAGTGTTTGAATTCCTTCTGAATTTTTTGTTGTGATTGAATTCCAGTTTCAAGACATTGTGATCAGAGAATATGTAGGGAATAATCTCAGTCTTTTGGTATTGGTTGATTTGTACCTAGTATGTGGTCTATTCTGGAGAAAGTTCCATGTGCACTTGAGAAGAATGAGTATTCTGCTTTAGGGTGGAAAGTTCTGAATATATCTATGAGACCTATCTGGTCCAATGTGTCATTCAAAGCTCTTGCTTCTTTGTTGATTTTCTGTTTAGATGATCTGTCCATTGCTGAGAGTGCTGTGCTAAGATCTCCTACAATTAATGTGTTCATATCAATATGACTCTTTGTTTTGCTTAACAGTTGGCTTATGTAATTAGCAGCTCCAATGTTGGGGGCATAAATATTTACAATTGTTAGATCTTCTATGTCTATACTGCCTAGAGCAATCCATGCTTTCAATCCCATTCCGATCAAAATTCCACCAACATTTTTCAAAGTGCTGGAACAAACAGTCCTAAAATTTATATGGAATCAGAAGAGACCCCGAATTGCTAAGGAAATGTTGAAAAAGAAAAACAAAGCTGGGGGCATCATGTTACCTGATTTCAAGCTTCATTACAAAGCTGTGACCATCAAGACAGCATGGTACTGGCACAAAAATAGGCACATACACCAATGGCACAGAGTCCAGAGTCCAGATATGGTCAAATAATATTCAACAAAGCAGTGGAAAAAAGACAGTCTGTGACATAAATGGTCCTGGGAAAATTGGACAGCTATGTATAGAAGAATGAAACTTGACCATTCTCTTATGCCACACACAAAAATATATTCAAAATGGATGAAAGACTTCAATGTGAGGAAGGAAGCTATCAAAATCCTAGAGAATAACATAGGCAGTAACCTCTTAGACATTGGGCACAGCAACTTCTTTCAAGACACATCTCCAAAGGCAAAGGAAGCAAACGCAAAAATGAACCTTTGGGACTTCATCAAAATAAAAAGCTTCTGCACAGCAAAGAAAAAAAAAAGAGGCAACCCACGGTATGGAAGGAGATGTTTGCAAATGACACTACAGACAAAGGGCTGATATCCAAGATATATAAAGAACTCCTCAAACTCAACAACAAAAGTAAAGATCATCACATCAAAAAATGGGCAGGAGACATGAAGAGGCACTTCTCCAAAGAAGACATACAAATGGCTAACAGACACATGAAAAAAAAATGTTTGTCATGACTAGCTATCAGTGATATTCAAATCAAAACCACATTGAGATACCACCTTACAACAGTCAAAATGACCAAAATTAACAGAACAGGAAACAACAAGTGTTGGAGATGCTCTGGAGAAAGGGGAATCCTCTTACGTTGTTGGTGGGGATGCAAGTTGGTCCAGCCAATTTGGAAAACAGTCTGGAGATTCCTCAAAAAATTAAAAATAGAGCTACACTATGACCCTGCAATTGCACTACTGGGTATTTATCCCAGAGATATAGATGTAGTATAAAGAAGGGTCATATGTACCCCAATGTCCATTGCACCAATGGCCACAATTACCAAACTGTGGAAAAAGCCAAGGTGCCCTTCAACAAATGGATGGATAAAGAAGAGATGGTACATATACACAATGGAATATTATGCCTCCATGTGGAAGGATGAATACCCAACTTTTGTCTAACATGGACTGGATTGGAGGAGATTATGCTGACTGAAATGAGCCAAGCAGAGAAAGTCAATGATGATATGGTTTCACTTACTTGTGGAGCATGAGGTGCAATATGGATGGCAAGAGGAGAAGGAAAGGGAATGGGAAGTGGGGTAAATCAGGGAGGGAGATGAAACATGAGAGATTTTAGACTCAGAAACAAACTGAGAGTCTTAGAAGGGAGGGGTTGGGAGGATGGATGAGACTGGTGGTGGGTGTTGAGGGTAAATATTGCATGGAGCACTGGATGTGGGGCATAAACAATGAATCTTGGAACACTGAAAAAATAAAATTATGTAATAAAGAAGTGTAAAAAATAAATTAAAATTAAAAATCTTAAAAATATATATTTTGGAGTTCACAATTTATCAGATATATAATTTTCAAATGTCTTCTTCCATTCAGTAGGTTAACTTTTTGTTTTGTTTTGTTGACAGTTTCCTTTACTGTGGAACAGTTTTTTTTCCAGTTTGATGTACTCCAGATAATCAATATTATTATTATTTGCTTTTGTTTCTCTTACCTGAGAAGACAGATCCAGAAAAATATATCTGAGGCCTACCAAGAGTTTATTGCTTATGTTTTCTTTTAAGAGTTTAATAGATTCATTTCCGATTTTTAGATTATTTTATTTTATTTTATTTTATTTTATTTTATTTTATTCCAATATAGTTAACATACACTGTTATATCAGTTTCAGGTGTACAATATAGTAATTCAACAGTTGCATACATCAACCAGTGCTCATCAGGGCAAGTGCACTCCATAATCCCCATCACTTATTTCATCCATCCTTCCACCCACCTTCTCTCTGGTAACCATCTGTTTGTTCTCTATAGTTAAGGGTCCGTTCTTTGTTCTCTCTCTTCTCTCTCTCTCTCTCTCTCTCTCTCTCTCTCTCTCTCTCTCCTCTCTTTGTCTTACTCATTTTTTTCCTTAAATTTCACATGTAAGTGAAATCATACCATATTTGTCTTTCTCTCCCTGACTTATTTCCCTTTGCATTATACTCATTTGCTCTATCCATGTCATTGGAAACGACAAGATTTCATTCTTACTTAAGGCTGAAAAATGGAACCTCCATAATGTTGTCCAGAGTGGCTGCACTGGTGTGCATTCCTACCAACAATGCAAGAGAGTTCCTATTTCTTCACATTATCACTGACACTTGGTGTTCCATGTGTTTTTCATTTTAGCCATTCTGAGAAGTAAGAGGTGATATCTCATTGTATTTATGATTTGTGTTTCCCTCATGATGAGTGATATTGACCATCTTTCATGTGTCTGTTGGCCATCTGTATGTATTCTTTAGGGAAATGTCTTCTGTTCATTTTAAAACTCTATTATTCATTGATTTATGTAGAAGTTTTTATCTTGATGAAGTCCCAATAGTTTATTTTTGGTTTTGTTTTTCTTTCTTTAGGAAACATATGTAGTAACAGTTTGATAAGGCTGGTGTCAAAGAGGTTACTGACTGTGTTCTACTCTAGGATTTTGATGGTTTCCTGCCTCATGTTTAGATGTTTCATCCACTTTAAATTTATTTTTGTGTATGGTGTAAAAAAGTGGCCCAGTTTTATTCTTTTTCATGTTGCCATCCAATTTTCCCAATACCATGTGTTGAAAAGACTATCTTTTCCCCCAGTGGATAGTCTTTCCTGCTTTGTCATAGATTAGTTTACCATATAGTTTTGGGTCCATTTCTGGGTTCTCTATTCTGTTCCATTGATCTATGTATCTATGTTTGTGCCAGTATCATACTGTCTTTATCACTACAGCTTTGTAATACAACCTGAAGTCCACCTTTGCTTATATTTATCAAGATTTCTTTGGATTTTTTGAGTCTTTTGTGGTTCCATAAAAATTTTAGGATTGTTGTTTTTAGCTTTGTTTAAAGTGATGGTGGTATTGTGATAAGGATCATTTTTAACTTGTAGATTACTTTTGGTTGTATAGACATTTTCACAATATTTGTTCTTCCAATATGTGAGCATAGAAAGTTTTCCCATTTCTTTGTGTCCTGTTCACTTTCTTTCATCAGTGTGTTATAGTTTTCAGAGTACAGACAATTTATTTGGTTAGGTTTATTTGTAGATATCTTATGTTTTTTTTAGTGCAGTTGTAAGTGGGCTGATTCCTTGAATTTTCTTTCTGTTCCTTCATTATTGCTGTAGAGTATAGAAATGCAACAAATCTCTGTACATAGATTTTTTTTTATACTGTAACTTTACTGAATTCGTGTATCAGCTCTAACAAATTTTTGGTGGAGTCTTTTGGGGTTTCTACATAGGGTGTCATGTCATCTCAAATACTGAAAGCTTGGGGTGCCTGGGTGGCTCAGTTGGTTGAGCGACTGCCTTCGGCTCAGGTCATGATCCCTGAGATCCGGGATTGAGCCCTGCATCAGGCTTCCTGCTCGATGGGGAGCCTGCTTCTCCCTCTCTCACTCCCCCTGCTTGTGTTCCCTCTGGCTGTGTTTCTCTCTGTCAAAAAAATAAAAAAATACTGAAAGCTGTACTTCTTCCTTGCCAATTTGGATGCCTTTATTTCTATCTGCTCTCTGATTGCCAAGACTATAAGTTCCAGTACTATGTTAAATAACAGTGGTGAGAGGGATAACTATAGAGGGAAAGCTCTCAGTTTGGTCCCCATTAAGGATGATATTAGCTATGACTTTTTTGTATATGGCCTTATTATGCTGAGGCATGTTCCCTCTATCCCTTCTCTTTTGAGGGTTATTATCAGGAATGGATATTGTACTTCATCAAATGATTTTTTTTGGAATCTTGTGAGAGGATCATATGGTTCTTATACTTTCTTTTATTAATGTGGAGTATCAATTTGATTGATTTGTGAATATTGAACCATCCCTGCAGCCCCAGAATAAATCCCACCTGATCCTGTGAATAATTCTTTTAATATGTGGTTGGATTCAATTTGCTAATACCTTGTTGAGAATGTTTGCATCCACAGTCTTCAGGGATATTGATGAAATTCTCCATTTTAATGCAGTCTTTACCCTTGTAACCTGGGTGGTACTAGCCTCATAAAAGGAGTTTGGAAGATTTCCTTCCATTTCTACTATTTTGAATAGTTTCAGAAGTATAGGTATTAACTCTTCTTTAAATGGTAGGTAGAATTTCCCTGGGAAGCCATCTAGCCTGGACATTTGTATGTTGGGAGGTTTTTAATTACTTATTCAATTTCTTTGCTAATTATCAGTCTTTCAAATTTTCTATTTCTTCTTATTTCAGTTTTGGTAATTAATGTATTTCTAGGAATTTATCCATTTTTTCTAGATTATCCAATTGTTTGGTATGTAGTTTTTCATAATATTCTCATAATTGTTTGTATTTCTGAGGTCTTGATAGTTATTTCTCCTTTCTCATTGGTAATTTTATTTATTTAGTCCTTGTCTTTTCTTTTTGATAAGTTTGGCTATATGTTTATCAATTTTATTATTCTTTTCAAAGAAACATCTCCTGTTTTTGATATGTTCTATTACATTTTTAAGTTCCTATATCACTTATTTTTGCTCTAATCTTCATTATTTGCATCTTTCTGTGGGTTTTAGGCCTTGTTTGTTGTTCTTTTTTTACCTCCTTTAGTTGTAAGGTTATGATTTTTATTTAAAATTTTTCTTGCTTTTTTTCAAATTGTTATTTAAATTCTAGTTAACATATAGTGTAATATTAGTTTCAAGAGTATAATTTAGTGATTCATCACTTCCAAATAACATCCAGTGCTCATCATAAGAAGTGCTCTCCTTAATGCCCATCATCTATTTAGCCCATCTATCACCCACAACCATCCATCAGCCCTCAGTTTGTTCTCTATCATTAAGAATCCCTTATGGTGGGGCACCTGGGTGGCTCAGTTGGTTAAGCGACTGCTTTCAGCTCAGGTCATGATCCTGGAGACCTGGGATCAAGCCCCACATATGGCTTCCTGCTCAGCGGGAAGCCTGCTTCTCCCTCTCTCAGTCCCTCTGCTTGTGTTTCCTCTCTAGCTGTGTTTCTCTCTGTCAAATAAATAAATAAAAAATCTTAAAAAAAAAAGAATCCCTTATGGCTTATCCCCCCCTTTATTTTTCTCTTTCCATATGTTCATCTGTTCTGTTTTTAAATTTCCCTTATGAGTGAAATCATATGGTATTGTCTTTCTCTGACTCACTTTTTTTGCTTAACATAATATACTCCAGCTCCAGCCACATCATTGCAAAGGGCAAGATTTCATTCTTTTTTATGGCTGATCAATATCCCATTATTTATTTATATGTCTAAATTTTATATATTATAATATATAAATATATATAATTATATATAATAATATATATAATATATTTATTATATTATATAATATATATAATATATTGGAATATCCATACATTAATTTTTATTAATTTATATATTTTATTATAAAAATTTATTATAAATATATAAATTATAAAAATATAAAAATATTTATTATAAATATATAAAATTTATATATACATATATAAAATTTATATATATAAATATATTAAAAAATAGGGGTGCTTGGGTGGCTCAGTTGGTTGGGCGACTGCCTTCGGCTTAGGTCATGATCCCGGAGACCGGGGATCGAGCCCCACATTGGGCTCCCTGCTCGACGGGAAGCTTGCTTCTTCCTTTCTCACTCCCCCTGCTTGTGTTCCCTCTCTAGCTGTGTTTCTCACTGTCAAATAAATAAAATCTTAAAAAACAATTTTTAAAAAAATATATAAAATATATAAATTAAATATAAATATAAATATATATATAAATATATATATATAAATATATATATATATATATATATATATATATATATATATATACCACAGCTTCTTTGTCCATTTATCAGTCAGTGGATGTCTGGGCTCTTCCCTTAGTTTGGCTATTATTGATAATATGGCTATAAACATTGAAGTGCATGTGCCCTTTTGAGTCTGTGTTTTTATATAATTTGTCTAAATACCTAGTAGTGCAATTGCTGGATTTTAGGGTACTTCTACTTTTAACTTTTTAAAAAAAGATTTTATTTATTTATTTGACTGAGAGACACACAGCCAGAGAGGGAACACAAGCAGGGGGAGTGAGAGAGGGAGAAGCAGGTTTCCCACTGGGCAGGGAGCCCAATGTGGAGCTTGACCTGGGATTCCAGAATCATGACCCGAGCTGAAGGAAGACACTAACAACTGAGCCACCCAGGATCCCCTATTTTTAACTTTCTGAGGAACCTCCATACTGGTTTCCAGAGTGGCTGTGCCAGTTAGTATTCCCACCAAAAGTATAAAAAGGTCCCCTTTTTCTGCATCCTTGCCAATGTCTGTTGTTTTTCTGTTGTTAATTTTAGTCATCCTGACAGGTGTGAGGTGGTATCTCATCATGGTTTAGATTTGTTTTCCCATGATGATGTTTTTATGTGTTTCTTCGTCATCAGTGTATCTTCTTTGGAAAAAGTCTATTCATATCTTCTGCCTATTTCTTAACTGGATGTTTTGTTTTTTGGATGTTAAGTTTGATAAGTTCTTTATAGACTTTGTCAGATGTGTCCTTTTCAAATATCTTCTCATTCTGTAGGCAGCCTTTTAGTTTTGAAATCTGGAATAATGCTACTTGAAGCTTCAATTTTGTTTAAGATTGCTTTGACTATTGGAGTCTTTACATTTCATTCCATAGAAATTTTAGGATTGTTTCTTCAAGCTCTGTGAAAAACGATCAAAACATTTTTATAGAGATTGAATTGCATGTAGATTATTCTGGGTAATATAGACACTTTAACAATGAACATGGAATGTTTTTCCATTTATTTTTGTTCACTTCAATTTCTTTCATAATTTTTTTTACTATTTTCACGCTAGAGATCTTTTACTTTCTTGGTCAAATTTATTCCTCAGTATCTTATAGTTTTTGGTGCAATTGTAAGTGAGATCAATTTCTTGATTTCTTTTTCTGCTACTTCATTATTTGTGTATAGAAATGCAAAATATTTCTGTGCATACATTTTATATGCTGTGACTTTGTTAAATTCATGTGCTTATTCTAGCAATTTTTTCATGGAGTCTTTTAGGTTTCCTACATATATTATCATATTGCCTGCAAATAGTAAAAGTTTGACTGCTTTCTTTTCAATTTGGATGCTTTTATTTCTTTTTATTGTCTGGTTACTAAGACTAAGACTTCCAGTTTTGTGTTAAATAGCAATGGTGAGAGTGGATATATATATATGTATTTTTACTTTTTGGATCTAGCTTCTTTTAACACGCAGACCTAACACACCTAGGATCTAGGTTTGTTTTTTTTTTTTTTTAAATCTGGAAAGACAAGACAGAGGAATTCATGCCAAAAGAAAGAACAGTAAGTAAAAGTAATAAGCAAGGATTTAGTAAATACAAATATAAGTAAGACGTCTGAACTAGATTTATTAAAAAATAAGATCATAAAGGTATTTACTGTGCTTGCAAAAAAACATAGAAGACACTAGAGAGTTCTTACTCAGAGTTAAAACAACTAAAATCTAGTCAGACTGAAATTAAAAATGCTATAACCAAGATGCAACCCCAAATGGATGTCATGACAATGAGAGGATGGATGAAGCAGATGAATGAATCAGTGATATAGAAGAGAATATTATGGAAAACAATGAAGCCGAAAGGAAGAGGGAGAAAATGTAATAGACCATAGAGACCTCAGCAATTTCTTAACATATAATAACATTCATATCATAAGAGTCCCAGAGGAGGAAGAGAGTGATAAAGGGGAAGAAGGTAAATGCAAACAAATTATAGCTTAAAAAAATCCCCAATCTGGGGAAGGACTAAAACATCTAAATCCAAAAGCACAGAGGACTTCCTTTAAATTCAACAAAAAATAGTCATTGCCAACGCATATTAGTCAAATTCACAAAACACAGACAAGGAAAGAATCCTGAAAGGAGCTATGGAAAAAATTTCTTAGCTACAAGGGAGAAGAAATCTGGATGCAGTATATTTGTCCACAGAATGTTGGCAGGACAAAAATAAGTAGCAGGAAATAGTCAATATGATAAATCTCTTGTTGGATAGTACCCTTTATTATTATATAGTGTCCTTCTTCATCTCTTGTTACACTCTTTGGTTTAAAATCTAGTTTGTCTGGGGTGCCTTGGTGGCTCAGTGGGTTAAGCCTCTGCCTTCGGCTCAGGTCATGATCTCAGGGTCCTGGGATCTAGGTCCACATTGGGCCCTCTGATCAGCAGGGAGCCTGCTACCTCCTCTCTCTCTGCCTGCCTCTCCGCCTACTTGTGATCCCTCTCTGTCAAATAAATAAATACAATCTTTAAAAAATAAAATAAAATCTAGTTTGTCTGATACAGGTATTGCTCTTCCTGCTTTCTTTTGACATTTATTTGCATGATAAATACTTTTCCATACCTTCACTTTCAATCTGCATGTATCTTTAGGTCTAAAATGAATCTCGTGTAGGTAGTATATATATGGGGCTTTTGTTTTTCAATCCATTATGACACTCTATGTCTTTTGATTGGAGTGTTTATTTATTTTATATTCAGAATAATTATTTTTAAGTGATTTCTATTTTATTTTGCTATGTTATGTTAGTCATCATACAGTACATCATTTGTTTTTGATGTAGTGTTCCATGATTCATTGTTTGCATATCAGAGCTCCATGCAACATGTGCCTTCCTTAACCCTTCACTGAGCTAACCCATCCTACTACTCCCCTCCCCTCTAAAATGTTCAGTTTTTTTTTTCTCTGAGTCCAGAGTCTTTTATGGTTCATCTCCTCCTGTAATCCCCATCCCTTCATTTTTTTCCTTCCTTGTCCTAATTTCATGGAGGACATTAGCAGAATAATTATTGATAGATATGTATTTAGGTACCTTTTCTTACTTGTTTTATGATTGTTTCTGGAGAATTTTCTCTGTTCCTTTCCAGTCCTTACAATTTTGGTCTTTCATTTGCATGCAAAGAGTTCCCTTTAGTATTCCTTGCAGGGCTGTTTTAGTGATCACAATCTCCTTTAGTTTTTGTTTGTCTGGGAAACTCTTTACCTGTCTTTCTGTTCTGAATGATAGGTTTGCTGAATAGAATATTCTTGGCTGTAGATTTTTTGCCATTCAGCATTTTTAATATATCACAACACTCTCTTCTATAATGCAAAGTTTCTGTGGATAGATCTGCAACTAGCCTTATGGGTCTTTCCTTGTAAGTTAAGGATTTCTTTTGTCTTGCTACTTTTAGGATTTCTTTATCATTCTATTTTGAAAATTCAACTACAGTATGTCTTGGTGTTAGCTTGCTTTTTTAAAATTACTTTTATTTTGATGGGAGTTCTCTGTGACTCCTGGATTCGATTTATCCACTTACTCCCAATATTAGGAAAGTTTTCAGCTATTATTTCTTCAAATATACATTCTGCCCCTTTTTCTCTCTCCTGTTCTTCTGGGATTCCTATGTATGAATGTTAGTATGTTTGATGGAGTCACTGAGTTCCCTAAATCTACTCTCATAGTCCATCATTCTTTATTCTCTATTTTTTCAGCTTCGTTATTTTCCATAACTTTATCTTGTACATCACTAATTCATTCCATTGCTTCTTCTCTCCTTGTGGTCGTTACCTCTGGTTTCAATTCTCAGTTATTGCATTTTTCATTTCTGTCTGATTGTTTTTTAGCTCTTTTATCTCTTCAATAAGGGTCTCCCTGATGTGTTGCAATCTTTTTTCTAGCCTGGTGAGTATCCTATGACTGTTGCCTTAAATTCTGCACCACACATATTACTTATATCTGTTTCAGTTATACTGTGACTTTTCCTTGTTATTTATTTTGGGATGAAATCTTCCACCTTGGTATTTTGTCCAGGTCTCTGTCTTCTCTGTGTTAGAATTGCCTGTTATTTCTTCCATTCCCCAAAATAATGGCTTAATGAGACAGAGGTTATATAGTGTCCAGGGCCTGGTGGTTCAGAGAGTATCACTGGTGTGTGCTGCAAGCACTTTGATGCTGTGTTTTGGCTGATTTATTTCTCACATCAGCCATCTGCATAGGTTTGCCTTGCCAGCAGTGGGTGGTGTGTGGACCTTAGTCAGAGAGTGGTGAGTTTTAACTAGTTGTTCTCTGGTTGGTTTGTTAAATGAGACCTAATGCTACTTCCATTGTAATCAAAGCCTTGAATTCTGTAGACAGGATATGTGGTGCATGCAGAGGTTTCTGCTGGAATTCTGAGGAGGGGGTTCACTGTGCTGGTACTTAGGCATACTTGTGTGAGGAAAGCAGAACCAGCAGAGTGCAGGGGGAAGTACTTGGTGTAAGCAGGTTAGGCAGCCAGTGTTGGTGCTGTGCTATTTATCGAATTTAGTTTATTTTGAGGGGCAGTGGAGAGAAATGGTGTCAACCAGCATGTCTGTTCCTGGAGAGAAGTCTCTGTGCTGACTGCTCTCAGAGAAGCATTCCCAGAAGATCAAATGGTTTCCTTTCATGCACCCCAGGCACTTTTCAGATTGCTGTTTTCAGTCTGCTTGTCTCTAGGTTGCTTGACTCTCTGGAGCAGTGCATTGGCAATTTTGGCTCTAACCCAGCCAAGCCTACTAACTTAAAACTCCTAACTTGGGCACCTGGGTGGCTCAGTCTATTAAACATCTGCCTTCAGCTCAGGTCATAATCCTGGGGTCTGGGATCAAGCCCTACCTCGGGCTCCCTGCTTGACAGGGAGCCTGCTTCTCACTCTCCCTTTGCTCCCCCCTTACTTATGTTCTCTCTCTCTCTTCAAAAAATAAAAATATGGAGTACTGCTAATTGCTATATATAGGACTCCCAAACTATTTTGAATAAAAGTGGTGAGAGTGGGCATCCTTCTTTTGTTCCTGATCTTAGAAGAATCTCTCAGTTTATCACCATTGAACATGAAGTTAGCTGTGAGTTTTCAATATATAATCTTATTATGTTGAGGTGCATTCACTCTATATTCATTTTTTGAGAGTTTTTAAAAATCATAAATGGGTGATAAATTTCAGTAAAAGTTTCTTCTGCATATATTAAGATGATCCTTTAATTTTTATCCTTTGTTAATATAGTGTGTCAATTGATTGACCTGTGGGTATTGAACCATCCTAGAATCCCTGGAATAAATCCCAGAAAATCATGATGCATGATCTTTGTAATGTTTTGACAATTTTTTTTTGCCAGTGTTTTGTTGAGTATTTTTGCATCTGACTCATCAGGGTTATTTATCTCCACATTTTTTAAGTGAATTTGTCTGGTTCTTATCCCATGGTAAGGCTGGACTCATAGAATGAGCTAGAGGGCATTTTTTTCCTCATCAATTTTTGGGAATAGTTTGATAAGAATGGGTATTAACTTTAAAATTTGGTTACAATTCATCTATGACGCCATCTGGTCCTAGACCGTGCTTTCTGGGTCTTTTTTCTTGTTGTTAGTTTAATAATTTATTTTATTTTTTCAGTGTTCCAAGATTTATTGTTTATGCCCCACACCCAGTGCCCCATGAAATACATGTCCTTAATAGTCTTTTGATAATTGATTCAGTTTCATTGCTAGTAGTTGGTCTCATCAGATTTCCTGTTTCTTACTGATTCAGTCATGGAAGATTTTCTATTTTTAGGAATTTTTTTGACGATGGCTGACACACAATATTACAATTGTTTTACTTACACAGCATTGTGATACAACAACCTTAAACACTAAGTTATATTCACACTACTATAGCTATCTGGCCACAGATACATTATCATTGTAAAACAATGTATTGACAATATTTCTTTTTTTTAAGTTGTTATTTAAATTCCATATAGTGGGGAGCCTGGGTGGCTCAGTTGTTAAGCATCTGCCTTCAGCTCAGATCATGTTCCTGAGTCCCAGGATAAAGCCCCACATTGGCCTCCCTGCTTGGCAGGAAGCCTGCTTCTCTCTCTCTCACTCCCCTGCTTATGTTCCCCCTCTATCTGTATTTCTCTCTGCCAAAAAAATAAAATATTTAAAAAATAAATTCTAGTTAGTTACCATACAGTGTAATAATAGTTTCAGGTGTACAATATAATGATTCAAAACTTTGATACAACACTTGGTGCTCATTATAAGTACATTCCTTGTACAATTCCCATCATCTATGTAATTTATTCCTCGCCCACCTCCCCTCTGGTAATCACCAGTTTATTCTTTATAGTTAAGAGTTTGTTTCTTGGGCTGCACATCTCTCCCTTTTTCCCCCATTTATTCATTTGTATTTTTTCTTAAGTTCCATGTGTGAGTGAAATAATATGATATTTGTCTTTCTATGATATATTTTGCTTAGCATAACACTCTCTAACTCTATCCACATTGTTTCAACTGGCAAGATTTCATTCCCTTTTATGGCTGAGTAATATTCCATTATATATAAATATGCTATTTATAATAATATATATTGGAATAGATAGATAGATGATATATAGATAAATGATAGATATACATATCTCACATCTTCATCTATTCATTAGTGGGTGGACATAAAGGTTGTGTCTATAATTTGGCTACTCTGTTTTTAGTTTCAGGGCTAGAATTTAGTGAATCATCAGTTGCATATAACACCCAGTCATAATTATATAACATGTCCTCTTTAATGTTCATCACCTAGTTACCCCACCCCTAACGCACAACCCATCTGGTAACTCTGTTTGTTTCCTATAGTTAAGAGTCTCATGGTTTGCCTCCCTCTTTATTTTTACCTTATTTTATTTTTCCTTTCCTTCCCCTATGTTAATCTGTTTTCTTTCTTAAATTCCACATATATGTGAAATCACATGAAATTAGTCTTTCTCTGACTGATTTATTTTACCTAGCATAATACACTGTAATACCCTCTAGTTCCATCCACACCCTTGCAAATGGTAAAATTTCATTTTTTAATAGCTGAGTAATATTCCATGGTATATCTATACTATATCTTCTTTGTCCATTCATCCATTGATGGACATCTGGACTCTTTCCATATATTGGTTATTGTATATATTGCCAGTATAAACTTTGGGGTGCATATGCCCTTTTGGATCACTATTTTTGTATCACTTGGATAAATATCTTGTCGTGAAATTGCTAGGTCATAGGATAGCACTATTTTTAACTCTTTTAGAAACCTCCATACTGATTTCCAGAATGGCTATATGAGTTGCATTCCCACCAAAAGAATGTCCCACTTTCTCTGTATCCTCACCAACATCGGTTGTTTCCTGAAATTTTAGCTTTTCTGACCAGTGTGAGTTGGTAACTCCCCAAGGTTTTGAATTGCATTTCCTTGATCCCAAGCGATGTTGAGCATCTTTTCATGTGTTTGTAGGCCATTTCCACATTTTCGTTGGAGAAATATCTATTCAAATCTTCCCACTTTTTTTTAAGATTTTATTTATTTGATGGAGAGAAACACAGCCAGAGAGGGAACACAAGCAGGGGGAGTGAGAGAGGGAGAAGCAGGCTTCCTGCTGGGCAGGGAGCCTGATGTAGGGCTCAATCCTGAGTCTCCGAGATCATGACTTGAGCCAAAGGCAGTCGCTTAGCCAACTGAACCACCCAGGAGCCCCTAAATCTTCCCACTTCTTGAAGGATTTTTGTTTATTTTGGGGGTGTTGAGTTTGATAAGTTTCTTTATAGATTTTGGATATGTGCCCTTTATCTTACATATCATTTGTGAATATCTTCTCCCATTCCATAAGCTGTAGTTTAGTTTTGTTGATTGTTTCCTTTGTGTTACAAAGGTTTTTTATCTTGATGAAGTCCCAGTAGTTCATTTTTGCTTTTGTTTCCCTTGCCTCTGGAGATGGGCTAGCAAGAAGTTGTTGAGGCCAAATTCAAAGAGGTTTCTGCCTATGTTCTCCTCTAGGATTTTGATAGATTCCTGTCTCACTAAGTCTTTCATCAATTTTGAGTTTATTTTTCTGTATGGTGTTAGAAAGTAGTCTATTTTTATTCTTTTGCATGTGGCTATCCAATTTTCCTAACAGCTTTTGTTAAAGAAACCATCTTTTTTCCATTGGATATTCTTTCCTGCTTTGTCAAAGATTGGTTGATAGTCCATAGAGTTGATGGCCCATTCTGCATTCTCTATTCTGTTCCATTGATATATATGTTTATTTTTGTGCTGTTATGATACTATCTTGATCACTATAGCTTTGTAATATAACTCCAAGTCGAGAAATGTGATGCATCTACCTTTGCTTTTCTTTATCAAGATATATTTGGCTCTTTGGGGTCTTTTGTGGTTCCATAGAAATTTTAGGATTGTTTGCTCTAGCTCTGTGAAAAATGATGGTGGCAGTTTGATAAGGATCATGTTAAACTTGTAGATTTATTTTAGTAGTATAGACATTTTCACAGTATTTGTTCTCCCAATTCGTTTGCATGGATTTTTTTTTTTCATTTTCTGGTGTTCTGTTCAGGTTCTTTCAAAAGTGTTCTATAGTTTTCGGAAGATGAATCTTATATCTCTTTGGTTAAGTTTATTCCTAGGTACCATATCATTTTTGGTGCAACTGCAAATGGGATCAATTCCTTGATTTCTCTTTATGCTGTTTAATTGTTAGTATATAGAAATGTGACGGACTTCTGTGTGTCAGTTTTATGTCCTGCCACTTCATTGAATTCCTGAGTCAGTGCTGATTTTTTTTTGGTAGGAGTCTTCTTTGGGTTTTCTATGTAGTTTATCATGTCATCTATAAAGAGTGATATTTTGACTTTTTCTTTGCTTATTTGGATGCCTTTTATTTCTTTCTGTTGTCTGATTGTTGAGGCTAAGACTTCCAGTACTATGTTGATTAACAGTGGTGAGAGTAGACATCCCTGTCATGTTCTTGACCTTAGGGGAAAAACTCTCTGTTTTTCCCTGTTGAGGGATGATATTCCCTGTGGGTCTTTCATATATGAGTTCTATGGTGTTGAGGTATATTCCTTCTATCCCTACATTGTGGAGGGTTTTTAATCAAGAAAGTATGCTTTATTTTGTCAAGTGTTTCTTCTGCATCTATTGAAAGGATCATACAGTTCTTATCCTTTCTCGTATCAATGTGGTGTACTACATTGATTCATTTGTGGCTGTTGAACCACTCTTGTAGCCCAACAATAAATCCCACTTTGTCCTTCTGAGTAATCCTTTTAATGGACTGTTGGGACCCAGTAGCTAGTATTTTGGTGGAATTTTTGCATCCGTATTCATCAAGGATATTGGTCTGTAATTCTCCTTTTTTGTGGGATCTTTGTTTGGCTTGGGGTCAAGGTAATGCTGGCCTCATAGAATGAGTTTGGAAGTTTTCCTTCCATTTCTATTTTTTGGAACAGTTTCAGAGATATATGTATTTATTTTTCCTTAAACGTGTGGTAGAATTCCCCTGGGATATCATCTGGCCTTGGACTCTTGTTTATTGGGAAATTATTGATTACTGCTTCAATTTGCTTACTGGTTATGAGTCTGTTTGAGTTTTCTATTTCTTCTGTTTCAGTTTTGGTAGTTTATAACTTCCAAGAATGCATCCATGTCTTCCAGATTGCTTAATTTGTTGACATATAGTTGCTCATAATATGTTCTTCCAATTGTTTGTTTTCCTTTGTGCTGGTGGTGATGCCTCTTCTTTCATTCAAGATTTTATTAATGTGTGCTCTTTATCTTTTCTTTTTAATAAGTCTGGCTAGTGGTTTATCAATCTTATTCTTTCAAAGAAGCAGCACCTAGATTTGTTGATCTGTTCTACTGTTTTTCTGTTTCTATATCATTGATTTCTGCTCTAATCTTTATTAATTTATTTTCTCCTGCTAGACCTAGGCTTTATTTCCTTAATACTCTTTTTAAAAATTTTTTTGCAGTGTTCGAAGATTCATTGTTTATGCCCCATGCCCAGTGATCCATGCAATACGGACCTAAGTTTTACTTGCTGTTCTTTCTCGAGCTACTTTAGGTGTAAATTTAGGTTGTGTATTTGAGATTTTCTGATTTCTTGAGAAGACTTGTACTGCTATATACTTCCCTCTTTTTAAAAAAGATTTTATGTTTTTATTTGACAAAGAGAGAGATCACAAGTAGATAGAGAGGCAGGCAAAGAGAGAGGAAGAAGCAGACTCCCTGCTGAGCAGAGAGTCCCATGTGGGCCTCAATCCCAGGACCCTGAGATCATGACCTGAGCTGAAGGCAGAGGCTTTAACCCACAGAGCCACCCAGGCACCCATATATACTTCCTTCTTAAGACTTCCTTTGCTGCCTCCCAAAGGTTTTCGACTGTCATTTTTTTTTCATTTTCCTTTGTTTCCGTGAATTTTAAAAATTATGCATTAATTTCATGTTTGACCCATTTATTCTTGAGTAGGTTGCTCTTTAAATTCAATGTATTTGTGTTCCCTCTAAATTTTCTCTTGTTATTGAGTTCAAGTTTTAAAGCATTATGTTTTGAGAATATGTAGGGAATAATCCCAGTCTTTTGGTACTGGTTGAGATGTGATTTGTGACCCAATATGTGATCTGTTCTGTAGAATGTTCCATGTGCAATTGAGAAGAATGTGTATTCTTTTGATTTAGAATGCAATGTTCTAAATATATCTGTGAAGTCCATCTGGTTCAGTGTGTCATTCAAAGCCCTTAATGTCCTTGCTGATCTGCTTAGATGATCTGTCCATTGCTGTGAGTGGGGTGTTAAAGTTCTCTACTATTAGTGGATTATTTTTGATGTGTTTTATTAATTTTGTTATTAATTGGTTTTACATAATTGACTATTCCCAAGTTAAAGGTATAAATATTTACAATTGTTAGATCTTCCTTTTGGGTAGATCCTTTTATTATGATATATAGCGTCTTTCTTCATCTCTTACCACAGTCTTTGGCTTAAATTCTAACTTTTCTGGTATAAGGGCTGCTACTCCAGCTTTCTTTTGATGTCCATTGGTGTGATAAATGGTTCTCCACAACTTCACTTTCAATCTAAAAGCACCTATGGCTCTAAAATGAGTCTTTATAGACAACATATCAATGAGTATTGTTTTTTATCTAATCTGATACCTTATGTCTTGTGCTCTCTTTGGCTGCACATATACTATATGATGTCTTTTGATTGGAGTATTTAGTCAATATACATTCAGAGTGTCCTTGCCAGGGGACCCAACTCAGTATTAATGGCTCCAGATAGCTCAATGTGGCTGTTTTGCTGCCTGAAAGTTTTCAGCACTTATGTGAGGAATGAAAATGGTGACGCCCTGATCACCCTGGAACTGAAAGTCTGCTCACCCTTCTCTTCAGTAAGCCCTCACAGAAAAACAGTCAATCACTCCTCTCTCCCTGGTTTCTCTCAGAACTCTGTGTTCATCCAACCTGTGACTGAGGGTTTTATCTCAGACACAGGACCTGGTGTGAATCTCAATTTTTTTAAATATTTTATTTATTTATTTGACGGAGAGAGATCACAAATAGGCAGGTAGGCAGAGAGGCAGGCAGAGAAAGAGGGGGAAGCAAGCTATCCACTGAGCAGAGAGCCTGATGTGGGACTTGATACCACGACCCTGAGATCATGACCTGAGCCAAAGGCAGTGGGCTTAACCCTCTGAACCACCCAGGTGCCAGAATCTCAAAATTTTAACAACTCCCTTGGCACACACCTGAGCCACTCTTCCCAGGGTGGGAGAGGCTCTTGCTGCAGTTATGCCTCTTGCTAGGTCCCTGTTCAGAGAGTAATCACTGGACCATGCAGCAGTTCACAGATTATGGTAACACTAAGCAGAAAGCTGGTGTCTGGACTCACTATTTTCAGTCACCTTACCTGATACAATGCTTGGTAACTCTGCTGCTCTCAAGCACCCTCAATCTTTTTGTGACCCTGGGGATCCTGAGACCATGCTCTCCCACCTGGGATTCAGTCCCACTTCACCCCCTAAGTACATATCATATGATTTATAGAAGGTTTAAATTTTGTGCATTGCTGCTTATAACACTTTCCAGTCCCCTGCTTGTACAGGCTTCCTTCCCAACATGATTGGTCTTCTGATATATTGCCTCAGATTTCCATCTCTGAACCTCTTACCTTCCAAAAATTGTCGATTTTTTTTATTTGTAGAATTGCAGCATTTCTTTTCTCAGATCTCTGGTTGATTTTGCAGGTTTTCAGAATGATTTGATAGCTATCTAGCTGAATCCCAGGGACAGACAAAATTAGAGTCCCCTACTACTCCATCATCTTGACTCTTGTCCTCAGCTGTAGGTTTCTTATATATGGCATTTCTTATGCTGAGGTATATTCCATCTATACCACATTGTTAAGATTTTTTTTATCATGAATGGATTTAATTTTGTCTAATGTTTTCTGTTTTCATTGAGATCATTATGAATTTTATTCCTCATTTTGTTTATGTGGTGTATCACACTGATGGATTTGTTTCTTCAGAACAAATCCCACTTGATGGTAGTTAGTGATCTTTGTAATGTATTATTGAGTGGTTTGCTAACATCTTGGGAAGGTATTTTACTCCTATCTTCATCAGGGACATTAGTCTATATTTCTTTTTTTGTTATCATTGTTTTGTTTTGTATCACAGTAATTCAGGTCTTGTAGAATGTATGTGGAAGCTTTCCTTTCTCTTCTATTTTTTGGAATAGTTGGAGAATATGCATTAACTGTTTTTTGAATGTTTGGTAGAGTTCTTCTGTGAATTGATCTGGTCCTGAACTTTCATTTTTTGGTAGATTTTATTTTTTAATTACTGATTAAATTTTGTTACTAGTAATTGGTCTGTTCAGATTTTTTCTTTCTTCCTGAATCGGTTTGGGAAGATTGTATTTTTCTAGGAATTTATCTTTTCTTCTTAGTTGTTCAATTTGTTGACATATCTTTTTTTTGGTATTCTCTTATAATCCCTTTTATTTTTGTGGTATCAGTTATTACTTCTTTCTCATTTCTTATTTCATTTATTTTGGTCCCTTTTTCTTGATGAGTCTGGCTAAGAGTTTATAATTTTGTTTATATTTTAAAAAGCAGCTCTTGGATTCATTGAATTTTTTTAGTCTCTATGCCACTTATTTTTTCTGTTATCTTTATTCTTCCTTTTACTCACCCTGGCTATGCTTGCTCTTCTTTTTCTAGTTCCTTTATATGTAAGTTTAAAATGAGTTTTGTTATTTATTTGTTTCTTGAGGTAGACCTGTAGCACTATATATTTTGCTCTTATAACTGTGTTAACTGTGTTCCAAAGACTTTGGATTATTGTGTTTAATTTTCATTTCTTTCCATGTATATTTTTTCTTTACTTGCTTTGTCGACATATTGATTATTTAGTATCATGTTGTTTAGACTCCACATTTGTGTTTTTCTCCCAGTTTTTGTCTTTTGACTTATTTCTAATTTTATACTGTTATCAGACAAAGATGTATGGTATGATTTTCTTAAATTTATTGAGGCTTGTATTGTGGTATAACATGTGATTTATTACAGAGAATGTCCCATATACAATTGAAAAGAATGTGTATTCTGTTGTCTTTAGATGGACTGCCATATATATATATTATGCCCATCTGGTCTAATATGTCATTCAAAGACAATTTTTCTTACTGTGTTTCTGCCTGGGTGATCTACCCATTGATGTAAGTAGGCAGTTGAAGTCTTCTACTGTTATTCTCTCTTTATTTCCATTAGTATTTACTTGCTGTACTTAGATGCCCAAGTATTAAGTGTGTAAATATTTACAATTATTTCCTTCTTTGGATCAATCCATTCGTCATTATTTATTGCCTCTTTTGTGCCTTGTTACAGTCTTTGTTTTAAAGTCTTTATCAGTGGATTTTTCAGCAGAAACAGTGCAGGTGGTAAGAAAGTAGCATAATACATTTTATGTGCTGAAAGGGAAAAAAATCTGCAGCCAAGAATACCCTATCCAGCAAGGTTGTCATTCAGAATATACAAAAAGAAAGAGTTTCTCAAACAAAAACTAAAGGAGTCCATGACCATTAGACCAGTTCTACAAGAAATATTAGAGGGGACGCTTTGAGTGGAAAGAACAAAACTGAGCATATGAAAAAGCAGAAAACACAAAATCAGTATAAATACCTTCTTCAGTAAAAATTAGTCAAAGGATTCACAAAATAAAATGTGCAAAATAGGACACCATATACCAAAATTTGAGGAGAAAAGAGTAAAAATAAAATAATTAAAATAAAATAATAAAATAAAATATAAAGTCTATTTTATCTAATGTAAGTATTGGTACCCCAGCTTTTTTTCTTCTTTAATTAGCATTGCAAATATTTTCTATCCCTTCACTTCAGTCTGTATGTGTCTTAAGGTCTGAGGCGAGTATCCTGTAGGCAGCATATAGATAGGTCTTATTTTTAAAAATTTATTCTACCACCCTATGTCTATTTTTTCTTTTTAAAATATAAAACTCTGATTTTAATGACTACAAGGAGCATCAGCATCTGTAGACATATTCATGGACACTAGCTCACCATATACATACACCACCTTATACACTCAAAGAATGTACAGGAAATCTATATTAACATACAACAAATGCTGTAATATATAAAGAGAAAGGAAAAAACTTCTCTTTAACTAAAATAGACAGAGATATAGCAAATGAACATAATGATTCCCAATATACTGAGCACTTAATACAAATTCTCCCCTATTTCCCAGAGAAAATATTTAAAGAAAATGTTAACCCATTTTATAAGTGAGAAACTGAAACCAATAAATTTGTAATGACTTGCCTCAGTCAAACCAATAGTTATTTTATTTGAGTCACAAAAATACAGTCTTATTTGATATGGCCCATTAATTTCCCCTGGTTTCTTTCCTTTTTAAAAGAGATGTAGCTGTAAAAGCTTTTTATCCTAACCTCTCATGTTTTTCAGCCAGTTCAGCCCAGATCTACTCTAATATCTCTGCAAATATGCCAGTGAGTCCCCCCAAAATAGTAAATATTTATAAATATTTTAATAGAAAAATATTACTTATAATGTCATGATGCCTCCTAAATAAAGCATAGATAGAAGAGGAGACATTGCTATGAACTGGTTGCTGCTATAGCTAAGAGGACACATAATGAACTATCGACTAAAGGGTTGGAATTTTTTCCATTACTTTCCCAATATACATTCTTTAAAGTTTTTATTTAAATTCTAGTTAGTTGATATACAGTGTAATCTTAGGTCAAGGGTATAATTTAGTGATTCAACACTTATATACAATATCCGATGCCCATCACAACTGCTCTCCTTAAATCCCTATTTAATCTCCTTAATCACCTATTGAATCCAACCACTCACCCATCCCCCATCTGGTAATTTTCAGTTTATTCTCTACAGTGAAGAGTCTGCCTGGTTTGCCTCTCTTTCTCTTTTCCCCCATTGCTTCTTTGTTTTCTATGAGTGAAATTATATGGTATTTGTCTTTTTCTAACTGACTTCTGATTTGACTTATTTCATTTAGCATGACTCTCTTTGGCTCCATCTACATTGTTACAAATGCTAAGATTTCATACTTCTTAAAAATATTCTATTATTTATTTATTTATGTGAGAGAGAAAGAGAGAGCATGAGCAGGGGGAGTGGTAGAGGGAGAAGCAGACTGCCCAGTGAGCAGGGGGCCCCATGTGAGCCTTGATCTCAGGCCCCTAGGATCGTGGCCTGAGCCAAAGGCAAATGCCTAGCAAACTGATACACCCAGGAACCCCAAGATTTCATTCTTCTTGATAGATGAATAATATTCCATTGTGTATATATACCACATCTTCTTTATCCATTCATCAGTACATGGACACTTGTGTTGTTTCCATAATTTCTCAATTATAGATAATGCTACTGAGAACTTCAGAGTGCATGTACGCTTTTGAATTAGTATTTTTGTATTCCTTGGCTAAATATCTAGTAGTGCAATTGCTGGATTATAGGGTAGTTCTATCTTTAACTTTGTGAAGAAATGCCATACTGTTTTTCATAGTGGCTGCAGTAGTTTGGATTCCCACCAAAAGCACAACATCATTGCCAACACCTGTTTTTTTCTCCTGATTTATAATTTTAGCCATTCTGAAAGGTGTGAGGTGATGTTTCATTGTAGTTTTGATTTGTATTTCCCTGATTATCAGTGATATTGAGTATCTTCTCAAGGGTCAGTTGACAATATGTGGGTCTTCTTTGAAAAAAAATGTCTAATGGTGTTTACTGCACACTATTAATTGGATTACTCATATTTTTAAATTTTATTTATTTTTTTATTGTTACAAAAATTTTTTTCCAGTATTCCAAGATTCATTTCCCATTCCCCACACCTAGTGCTCCACGATTTAGGTGTCCCCAGTACCCACCACCAGGCTCTCCCATTCCTCCACCCCCCTCCCTCCAAGTCCCTCAGTTTGTTTTTGTGTCCAAAGTCTCTGGTGTTTCATTTCCCTCCCTAGATTACCCTAGTTCCCATTTACTTTCCTTCTCCCACTGTCCTCAAGGTTACCCCTCATGCACCGCAAGTAAGTGAAACCATGTGATACTTGACTTTCTCTTCTAGGCTTATTTCACTCAGCATAATCTTTTCCAGTCCAGTCCATGCTGCTACAAAAGTTGGATACTCATCCTTTCTGATGGAGGCATAGTATTCCATTGTATATATGTACCACATCTTCTTTATCCATTCATCTGTTGATGGGCACCTTGGCTCTTTCCAGTTTGGGGATTGTGGCCATTGCTGCGATGAACATTGGGGTACATATGGCCCTTATATTCACTACATCTGTATCTTTGGGGTAAATGTCCAGTAGTGCAATTGCAGGGTCATAGGGTAGCTCTATCTTTAATTTTTTAAGGAATCTCCACACTGTTTTCCAAAGCTGCTGCACCAGGTTACATTCCCACCAACAGTGTAAGAGGGTTCCCCTTTTTCCGCAGCCTCTCCAACACTAGTTGTTTTCTGTCTTGTTAATTTTGGCCATTCTGACTGGTGTAAGGTGGTATCTCAGTGTGGTTTTGATTTGAATTTCCCTGATAGCTAGTGACGCTGAACATTTTTTCATGTGTCTGTTACCCATTTGTATATCTTCTATGGAGAAGAGCCTCTTCATGTCTCTTGCCCATTTTTTGATGTGTTCATCTTCTTTTCGAGTGTTGAGTTGAGTAGCTCTATATAGATATTGGATACCAGCCCTTTCTCTGTAGTGTCATTTGCAGATATCCTCTCCCAATCGGTGGGTTGCCTCTTTGTTTTGTTGACTGTTTCCTCTGCTGTACAGAAACTTTTTATTTTGATGAAGTCCCAGAAGTTCATTTTCGCTTGTGTCTTCTTTGCCTTGGAAACGTGTCTTGAAAGAAGTTGCTGTGGCCAATGTTAAAGAGGTTACTGCCTAGGTTCTTTTCCAGGATTTTGATGGATCCCTGCCTCATGTTGAAGTCTTTCATCCATTTCGAGCTTGACTTTGTGTGCAGTGTAAGAGAATGGTCTAGTTTCATTCTTCTATATGTAGCTGTCCAATTTTCCCAGCACCATTTATTGAAGAGACTGTCTTTTTTCCACTGGATATTTTTTCCTATTTTGTCATACATGATTTGCCCATAGATTTGAGGGTCCATATCTGGACGCTGTACTCTGTTCCATTGGTCTATTTCTCTGTTTTTGTGCCAGTACCATGTTGTCTTGGTTATCACAGCTTTGTAATAAAGCTTGAAATCAGGTTATGGGATGCCCCCAGGTTTGTTTTTCTTCTTCAATAATTCCTTAGTGATTCAGGGTCTTTTTTGGTTCCATATAAATTTTAAGATTGTTTGTTCCAACGCTTTGAAGTATGTTGGAATTTTGATCGGAATGGCATTGAAAGTATAGATTGCTCTGGGCAGTATAGACATTTTGACAATGTTTATTCTTCCGATCCATGAGCATGGAATGCTCTTCCATCTTTTTGTGTCTTCTTCAATTTCTTTCATGAGTGTTCTGTAGTTCCTCGAGTACAGATCCTTGACTTCTTTGGTTAGATTTATTCCTAAGTATCTTATAGTTTTTGGTGCTATAGTAAATGGAATCGATTCTCTGATTTCCCTTTCTATTTTTTCGTTGTTAGTGTATAAGAATGCAACTGATTTCTGTGCATTGATTTTGTATCCTGCCACATTACCGAATTGTTGGATGAGTTCTAGTAGTTTGGGGGTAGAGTCTTTTGGGTTTTCCACATAGAGTATCATGTCGTCTGCAAAGAGAGAGAGTTTGACTTCCTCTTTGCCAAGCTGGATACCTTTTATTTCTTTCTGTTGTCTGATTGCTGTTGCTAGGACTTCTAACACTATGTTGAATAGTAGTGGTGAGGGGGCATCCTTGCCTTGTTCCTGAACTCAGAGGAAAGGCTTTCAGTTTTTCCCCATTGAGGATGATATTCGCTGTGGGTTTTTCGTAGATAGATTTTATGAGATTGAGAAATGTTCCCTCTATCCCTATACTTTGAAGAGTTTTGATCAGGGACAGTTGTTGTATTTTGTCAAATGCCTTTTCTGCATCAATTGAGAGTACCACGTGGTTCTTCTTTCTTCTCTTATTGATTTGTTCTATCAAGTTGATTGTTTGCGAGTGTTGAACCACCCCTGCATCCCTGGGATAAAACCCACCTGGTCATGGTGGATAATCTTTTTAATGTATTGTTGGATCCTGTTAGCAAGGATCTTGTTGAGAATCTTCGCATCCGTATTCATCAGCGATATTGGTCTGAAGTTCTCCTTTTTGATGGGGTCTTTGTCTGGTTTGGTGATTAGAGTGATGCTGGCTTCATGGAAAGAGTCTGGAAGTTTTCCTTATGTTTCTATTTTTTGAAAGAGATTCAGGAGAATAGGTGTTATTTCTTCTTTGAATGTTTGGTAGAATTCCCCAGGGAATCTGTCTGGGCCTGGACTCTTGTTTTTGGGGAGGTTTTGGATCACTGCTTCAATCTCATTACTAGATATAGGTCTATGCAGATTGTCAATGTCTTCCTGTTTCAGTCTTGGTAGTTTATAGGTTTCTAGGAATGTATCCATCTCTTCTAGGTTGTTAAACATATTGTCATATAATTGTTGATAGTAATTTTTGATGATTGTTTATATTTCCTCGGTGTTAGTCGTGATCTCTCCCCTTTCATTCATGATTTTGTTAATTTGAGTTTCTCCCTTTTATTTTGGATTAGTTTGGCCAATGCTTTATTGATCTTATTGATTCTTTCAAAGAACCAGCTTCTAGTTTCGTTGATGTGTTCTACTGTATCTCTAGTTTCTGATTCATTCATCTCTGCTCTAATCCTTATTATTTCCCGCCTTGTGTGGGGGGTTGGTTTAATTATTTGTTGATTTTCCAGTTCTTTAAGATGTAATGAGAGTTGGTGTATTCGGGATTTTTCAATTTTTTTGTGTGAGGCTTGGATGGCTATGAGTTTCCCCCTTAGGACTACCTTTGCTGTATCCCATAGGTTTTGGATCGATGTATCTTCATTCTCATTGGTTTCCATGAAGTGTTTCAGGTCTTTGATTTCCTGGTTGATCCACATATTCTTGAGTAGGATCGTCTTTAGCTTCCAAGTGTTTGATTTTCTCCTGAACTTTTTATGGTGGTTGAGTTCCAGTTTCACAGCATTGTGGTCAGAGAAGATGCAGGGAATAATTTCAATCTTCTGGTATCGGTTGGACCCTGATTTGTGACCTAGTATGTGATCTATTCAGGAGAAAGTTCCATGTGAACTTGAGAAGAATGAGTATTCTGCTGTTTTAGGATGGAATGTTCTGAATATATCTATGAGATCCAGTTGGTCCAATGTGTCATTCAAGGCTCTTGATTCTTTGTTGATTTTTTGTTTAGAGGATCTGTCCATTATTGAGAGTGGTGTGTTAATATTTTCTACAATTCATGTATTTGCATCAATATGATTCTTTATTTTGTTTAACAGTTGGCTTATGTAGTTGGCTGATCCCATGTTAGGGGCATAAATATTTACAATTGTTAGATCTTCTTGATGTATAGACCCTTTAAGAATGATGTAGTGTCCTTCTGTGTCTCTGACTACAGTCTTTAGACTAAAATCCAATTTGTCTGATATGAGAATCGTTACCCTGGCTTTCTTTTGGGGTCCATTGGCATGACAGATTGTCTTTGATCCCCTCACTTTCAATCTGGAAGTGTCTTTAGATTCAAGATGAGTCTCTTGTAAACAGCATATGGATGGGTCCTGTCGTTTTATCAAGTCTGCAACCCTGTGTCTTTTTATTGGAGCATTTAGGCCATTCGCATTGAGAGTGATTATTGATAGATATGTTTGTATTGACATCATATTGCCTATGGAGTTCATATTTCTATAGATTACCTCTGTAAATTTCTGTTCTGTGTCACTCTTGGGTTCGTTTCTCCTCTATAGAACCCCTCTTAGCATTTCAAGTAGTGCTGGTTTGGTGGTTGCATAATCTTTTAGACCTTGATGGTCTTGGAAGCTCTTTATTTCTCCTTCCATTTTGAAAGTCAACCTTGCTGGATACATTATCCTTGTTTGCATATTTTTCTCATGTAACTTCCTGAATATGTCTTGCCAGCCCTTTCTGGCTTGCCAGGTTTCTGTGGAAGGTGTGACGTTATTCTGATGGTCCTCCCTCTATAGGTAAGGGATCGCTTTCTCCTAGCTGACCCTCAGACATATTCTTTGGTTTTATGATTCGAGAATTTTACTATTATGTGCCTGGAGGTTTTTCTGGCCTCATTGATCTTGGGGGGGTGTCCTCTCTACTTCTAGGACATGAACATTTGTTTCATTCCTCAGATTTGGGAAATTTTCATCCATGATTTGTTCAACAATATTTTCTAGGCTTCTCTCTCTAAATTCCTTCAGGGATTCCAATAATTCTGATATTGGAGTGTTTCATGGCATCATTTATTTCCCTTATCCTGTTTTCTTGGGATTTTAGCTGTTTGCTCCAAGACTTCTCTTGCTCCTCCTTCTTCATCCTTCTGTCTTCTAAATCACTGATACGATCTTCAGCTTCACTTACTCTGGCTGTTAGCATATTTAAATTAGATTGCATCTCATCTAAAGCCTTTGTAACCTCAGCTTTCACTTCTGTCACTATGGCTTCTACTTTGAGACTAATGTTCTTTTCTAAATTGACTATTGCTTGGACTGCTGCCCTGAATTCCATTTCTATCATATTGTTTATGTTCATTTCCAGTAATTCTGTGACTGAGGTTGCAGTCTCAGGGTTCTTCTTCTGTTGGGTGTTCCTTCTCCGAGTCATTGTGGCGAGGAGTGGTTGAGGGGGTGTATGGCTAAATATATCAGCTACTATCTAGATGGATTGGTCCCAGGAAGGTTTTGGGGCAACCAGATTTCACCACGAAAAGGGAGGCGAAAGAAAAAAAGAAAACAAAAGAGAGGAAGCAAGAAAAGATACCCCTGCCAGAGTGGGGCCCGGTGGTAGGATTTATATGGTACAAAACTGTTACAGGGTAAAGAAAAGGGTTATCAAGGGTAAATGAAGAGATCAAAAAGCGAAGCCCAACCTATATGACCCCCAAGACCAGTATTTATATAATATAAAAGCAAAGGCAATTACACAGACACACTGACAAACTAGAATGGGAAGGTGAGGGCAGACACTCCTTGTGGGCAAGGAATGCATTTCAGATGCTCCCGAGTTTGTCTTGTTATTATTGTTGGAGGAGCCCACTTTCAAAAGATATAGGGAGATTAGAACTGGTTGCATATAGGGGTAGTATTGAATAGGGATGTGGGATTGACTTGAAGCTTATATCTACATGTACATGTAAAAGAGAGAATAAAGGAAAGAGGAGAGAAAAAAGGGAAAAACAGAGAAAACGAACAGGGAAACAAGAGGCAACAATAAAAGCAGAAAATACAGGAGTGTGTTTGAAAAAATTTCAGGGTAAAAAAGAAAAAAAGTGTTATTGGTTGTTTTATCGGGTATCACGTTGTGATAAGAAGGGGATTAAAAATTGAAAGAAGAAAAACCGTGAGAATGTATTTTTAAGCTTTAAGTGGAAGCTTTAAAAATAAAAATAGAAAAAAGTTTAAAAAAGTAAATAAGGTGGAAAACTATATCAATGAGTTGTAGGGCTTTTGGTACTTGTCGTCAGTGCCAGGTGTTTAATAAATTGCCTTTTCCCCGATTTGGGGTTTTGCATTGGAATGTTGTCCTCCTGAGCTTCTGGCTTGCTTTCTGGGGGTGGGGCCTGCTGCTCTGTTTCAGTCCTTCTACCTGGCCTGCATCTCTCCGCCCCCTTGCTAGAGGCTGGTCTCAAAGGTAACCAGGTTATCAGGTTACAATTCTCTGGTAGCGGAGCGTTGTTCTTTTATGTCTTTTCTCAGCTGCTGATGAAGTCAGGTCGGAGCAAGATGTCTGCGCCCAGACCTCCCTCCCAGAGAGAGCCTCTACACAGAGAGGGGCTCTTTCCAGCCTTCTGGTTGGCAGCCTGTCACAGCCGGGCTGGTGCAGATGTTGTATTGATTTCTGCCCCCGCCCCCGCTTGTCGCTTCACTCCCGCACCTCAAAGCCACAACACCTTTTGACTCACATGACCTTGTCTGTGCCCCGGGACCCGTGGCCTCTCCGGTCCCACGCAAGTCTGTAAAATCGCCTTCCCTGGGGGGTCTGCACCCGGCCCATGGGGTGGAGAGAAACAGGAGAGAAAGGCAGCGGTGTAAAAATAGAATCCACGCCCACTACTCTCCCAGCAGCGGCGGCGGCGGCGGCGCCAGCGTCGGAAAAAAAAATTTTAAAAAGTCTCCTTGCCTTACCGTGGGCTCCGCTTTGTTCCCGTTTCTGTCTCGCCCCGATTCAGACTGTAATCTGCTGTTATTTCTCACTCACAGAGCATTTGCGTTTTGGGGTATTTGCTTTCAATGGTTCAGCTCTACGGGCTTCCTCCCCTGTCTCTGGGGGCAAGCCTCCGGTCCCTTTTACTTGTTTCTACCTTTTTGCCGACGGTTGGTCCTTGTCTCCCCTGGTGATCCAGACGTGCGAAATATCACAGTTCAGTCTGATTTCATGGGTGTTCACAGTGGTCCTGTAGTGTTTTTTTTTTTTTTTGCTGGAATTCAGTTCTCTTCAGGGAACTCCCCGAAATGTGGTCACCTGGCCTTCCGCCATCTTGACTCCTCCTCGGATTACTCATTTTTGAAGTGTTTAGTTTTATACATCCTTTATAGATTCTGTATATTAACCCTTTATCAGATATATGATTTACAAATAACTTCTCCCTTTTGAAAGGTTGCCTTTTACTTTTGTTGATTGTTTCCTTTCCTGTGCAGAAACTTTTAGTTTGATGAAATCCCAGTGGTTTTTTCTTGTGTTTTCCTTGATGCAAGAGATGTATCTAATAAAAAGTTACTAGGGCCTGTGTCAAAGAGATTACTGCCTGTGTTCTCTAGATTTTAATGGTTTCCTGTCTCACATTTAAATCCTTCATCCATTTTGAATTTGTTTTTGTGTATGGTTTAAGAAAGTGGTCCAATTTCATTCTTTTCCATTTTGCTGTCTGCTATTCCCAACCCCATTTGTTGAAGAAATTATATTTTTTCATTGGCTATTCTTTCCTGCTTTGTTGTAGATTAATTCACCATATAGTTGTGGGCTCAATTCTGGGTTTTCTATTCTGTTTTATTGATCTATGTGTTCATTTTTGTGCCGGTTCCATACTGTCTTGATCACTATAGCTTTGTAATACAACTTGAAGTCTGGAATGTGTCAAGCTTTGCCTTTTCCCCCCTTTCAAGTTCAAGGTCCTTTGTGGTTCCATACAAATTTTAGGTTTGTTCTCCCTCTGTAAAGAAAATGCTGTTGGTATTTTGGTATGGATTTTACTAAATGTGTAGATTGCTTTGGGTAGTACAAGCATTTTAACAATATCTCTTCTTTAAATTGATGAGCATGAATATCATTCCATTTCTTTGTATCCTCTTCAATTTACTTCATCACTATTTTGTAGTTCTCAGAATAAAGATCTTTCACCTTTTTGGTTAGTTTCATTATTGTGTATCATCTTGTTTTTCATGTAATTGTAAATGGAATTGTTTTCTTTATTTCTCTTTCTCCTCCTTCATTATTGGCCTATAGAAAATCAACAAATTTAAAAAAAGGAATTGCAACAAATTTCTGTATGTTGATTTTGTATCCTGCATCTTTACTAAATTTGTCTATCAGTTCTAGCAAGTTTTTGGTGTATTCTTTTGGGTTATTCTGTGGAGTATCATATCATCTACAAACAGTGTATTTTTTACTTCTTCCTTGATGATTTGGATGCCTTTCATTTCTTTTCAGTGTCTGATTGCTGTGGCTAGGGCTTCCAGTACTATATTAAATAATAATGGTAAGAATGGCCATCACTGTCTTATTCCTGACCATAGAGGAAAATCTCATAGATTTTTTTCCATTGAAAATGATAATACCTGTGGATTTTTCATAGACAGCTTTAGTATGTTGAGGTATGTTCCTTCTAAACCTATTTTATTAAATTTTTTTTCATGAATGGATGTTGTATTTTGTCAAATCCTTTTTCTGTATCTACCTAAATAAATCTTTGGTTCTTATCCTTTCTTTTATTAATGTAGTATGAGGCATCAGACATCTTCATTATATCAGTCTTGCTTAGATCTCTGGTCATTGCCTTATCTTGTTGTTTCATTTGGGAAGAATCACTCCCTCTTGGCATTCTGTCTAAAATTCTCTGCCTTGTGATTGGAGACAAGATGGCAGAAGAGTAGGGGACGTCATTTCATCTGGTTCCCTGAATTTAAACAAATAACTATCAAATCATTCTGAAAACCTATGAATTCAACCGGAGATGTAGTAAAAAAATTGCTGGACTTCTACAAATAGAAAAGTGACCACTTTTTGCAAGGTAGGAAGTGTGGATAAGCGAATCCGAGGGGATATATAGAAAGATAATCAGCGGGGGAAGGGAGCCTCTATAAGACCAGTACCAGAAAGTGATATAACCCTCAAGTACAATATCAGTATCTTTAGAATATGTTCCAGTGTGGGATTTCCCTGCCTGAAAGGTGCACAGTTGGAAAAGCAGGGCAGAATCTTAGATGAGACAGTGTGGTCTCAGGATCCCTGGGGTCACAGGAAGAACAGGGGTGCCTGAGCCAGCAATGTTCCCATGCTTTGGAGCTGGGAAACTAGTAAGGGCCAGCAAGCCCAGGAGGAATTCTCAGGTCAGTTTATCATAAACCATGACCAGCAACACAATCAGGCAAAAGCTTTCTTCCAGAGCCCTGCAATGGACAGAAAATTGGCTGCCCTCCACCCTCCTCCCAGGAGGGGTGTCACAGGAACATGAACTACCAGGCTACCACTCATTGTTCAGGGACCCAGCAAAGGACAAAAATATAGGACTCTCTGCTTTCCCCTGGGATGATGAGTGTAGGCCCACACCGCAGACATCTGCACAGTGGGCACACACAGAAGTGAAGACTGCTTGTCCCTGAGGGATTGCTGAAGAGAGAAGATGGCGATCTCTCTGCTCTGGGGCTCAAGATCCAGGCACAGCCATTTTTGTTTTCATCCTCTAGAGAGGCACAGAAGGCCTTCAGGGCAAAAAAGCCACACAGAGGAACCAGTAGCAGTAATTACACTGTGCCCAGGCCTCTGGCAATGGGTGGTGCAACTCTGCCCAAGCAAAGACACCTGAGAATCAGCACAGCAGGCCCCTCCCCAAGAAGACCAGCTGAAACAACAGATGAACATCAAGTTGACAGAACACACAGGACTGCAAAACTCTAGGGCTAGGGGAAAATATTATATAGAATTTGAGGTGTTTTTCTCATGATTCATTTATCTTTTCAATTAAATTTTTCCTTTTCTTTCTCTTTTCAACGACTTTCTTATCAACTCTTGGAGTCTTTTTTAATGTTCCTTTTTACATTTACATTGTATAGATATATTCTTCATTTTTGGCTTCCTTTCACAATATTCAATTTTTATTTTTGTATGTGTATAAATTTTGCTTTCTTTACAATTTTGGAATTTTCTATCTTCTAACAAAGGAGCCAAAATATACTAATGACCAAGTGCATAACACTGTATTATCCACCTGGAAGATTATAATCTCACTTCCCAGCCCCCCACCTTTTTAGTTTGTTTGTTTGTTTGCTTCTGACTTCTTGGATATATCTAGTGTGTATTTTGCTTGGGTCATAGATAATATTTTTAATTTCGTTCACTCATTCATTCATTATTATTTGGGGAAAATGACTATAAGGAGGAATTCACAGCAAAAGGAAGAGCCAGAGGTAATACTCTCTGCCACAGATCCAATTAATGTGGATATAAGTAAAAAACCATAGCTGGAATTCAGGATAACAATTATAAAGTTACCAGTTGGGCTTGAAAAAACATAAAAGACTACTAGATAATGTCTTAAGGCAGAAATAAAGTTAAATCAGATGGAAATTAAAAATACTCTAACTGAGATGCAGTCTAAATGGGATGTTCTAACAGCTAGGGTAAATGAGGCAGACAAAAAAATTAGTGACATAGAAGGGAAGTTGATAGGAAGGAAGCTGATAAAAAGAGAGAAAAATAACTAATGTACCATGAGGGTAGGCTTTGAGAAAACAGAAGTGCCATAAAATAAAAGAATATTAGAAGTATTGGAGTCCCTGAGGGAGAAGAAAGAGTGAGAGTACCAGAGGTATATTTGAGAAATGAAAGTAAGAATTTCCTTGATTTGGGGAAGGAAACAGGCAATCAAGTCCAAGAGGTAGAGAGGACCCCTCCACAAATCAATAAAATTAGTCAACACCCCAACATATAATTGTGAAACTTATAGATCTCAGAGACAAAGAAAAAATCCTGAAAGCAGCTCTAGACAAGAGGTTCTTAACCTACAAATGTAGGACTATTAGATTGGCAGCAGACCAGTACAAACAGACCTCATGATATATTCAGGGTACTAAATGAGAAAAACATGCAGCCAAGAATACTTTGCCCAGCATGGCTGCCATTCAGAATGGAAGGAGAGTTAAAGAGCCTCTAGGACAGAGAGAAACTGCAATATTATGTGATAACTAAACCAGCTATCCAGGAAATATTAAAGGGGAATCCTGTAAGTGAAGAGAGATCCCAAAAGTAACATAGACCAGAGAAAAAGAAACAGGGACTTTACAGGTAATCCAATGGCACTAAATTCATATCGTTCAATAGGTAATCTGAATGTAGATTGGCAAAACGTTGTAATCAAAAGGCACAGGGTATCAAATTGGATAAGAAAACAAAACCCATCCAAATGCTGTCTGCAAGATACTCATTTTGAACCTAAAGACAACTCCAGATTGAAAATGAGGGGGTGGAGAATAATTTATCATTCTAATGGACCGCAAAAGAAAGTTAGGGTTGCAAACTTCATATCAGACAAATTAGATTTTAAACCAAAGACAATAGTAAGGGATGAATAGGAACAGTAGATCATATCCTAAGGGTCCATACAATAAAAAAAACTAACAATTATAAATATTTGTGCTCCTAACTTAGAAGCAGGCAGTTATATGATTGATACCAATTAATAACCAAATTAAAGAAACACATTGATAATCATACAATAACAATAGGGGATTTCAACATCCCACTCACAGCAATGGAAACATTATTTAAGCAGAAGATAAACAAGGAAACAGGTTCATTGAATGGCACACTGGACCAGATAAACGTCATAGATATATACAGAGAATCCATCCCAAGGCAACAGAATAGACACTATTCTCAGGTGCACATGGAACATTCTCCAGAATAGATCACATACTGGGTCTCAAATCAAGTCTCAACTGATACCAAAAGATGGGGATTATCCTCTGCTTATTTTCACAGCACAATCCTTTGAAACTTGAATTCTATCACAAGATGAAATTTGGAAGGAACTCAAACAATAGGAGGTTAAATAACATCCTAATGAAGAATGTATGAGTCAAGCAAGAAATTAAAGAAGAATTTTTTAAAACATTCATGGAAACTATTGAGAATTAAAACACATATGTTCAAAACCTTTGGGATACAGCAAAGGTGGTCCTCTTAGGACTGCCTTTCTAATAAATAGAAAACTCTAATACACTCTTTTAAAAAAAAAAAGATTTTATTTATTTGACAGAGAGAAACACAGCCAGAGGGGGAACACAAGCAGGGGGAGTGAGAGAGGGAGAAGCAGGCTCCCTGGGAGCCTGATGTGGGACTTGATCCTGGGTCTCTGGGATCATGACCTGAGCCGAAGGCAGTCACTTAACCAACTGAGCCACCCAGGCGCCCCTCTAATACACTCTTATAAGAAAAACTTTCTCTAAAAATTAGAAGAGTCTCAAATACACAACCTAACCTTACACCCAAAGGAGATGGAGAAAGAACAACAAATAAAGCCTAAACCAAACAAAAGAAGAGAAATAATATTAGAGAAGAGTTCAGTGAAATGAAAACCAGAAGTAGGGTAGAATAGAACAATGAGACTGGAAGGTGGTTCTTTGAAAGAATGAATAAAATCAATAAACATCTAGCCAGACTTGAGAGAGAGAGAGAGAGAGAGAGAGAGAGAGAGAGAACCCAAATTAATAAAAACATGAACAAAAGATGAGACATCATGACCAAGAACAAGAAAGCACAAACAATTTTAAGAGCATATTTTGAGCAATTGTATGCCAACAAATTAGGAAATCTGGAAGAAATGGATTCATGCCTGGGAACTTATAAACTAACAAAAATGAAACAAGAAGTAGAAAACCTTAACAGACCCATATCCAGCAAGGAAATTGAAGCAGTAATCAATAATCTCCCAGCAAACAAGAGTCCAGGGCCAGATGATTCCCTGGGGAAGTCTATAAAATATTTAAAGAAGAATTAATACTTTTCTGACACTGTTTCAAAAAATAGAAATGAAAGGAAAACTTCCAAACTCATTCTATGAGGCCAGGATTATCTTCATCCCAAAACCAGACAAAGACCCCAGAAAAAGGAGAATTGTAGACCAATATCCCTGATAAACATGGATGTCAAAATACTAACCAAGATACTAGCCAATAGGATCCAAAAGTACATTAAAAGGGTTACTCACCAGGACCAAGTGGGATTTATTCCTGGGCTGCAAGGGAGGTTCAACAGTCACAAATCAATCAGTGTGATATATCATATTAACAAAAAGAGAGACAAGAACCATATTATTCTTCTCATTGATGCAGAAAAAACCCACTTGATAAAATACAACATTCTTTCTTGATTAAAACTCTCCACAGAGTAGGGATAGAGGGAACATAACTCCATATCATAAAAGTCATCTACAAAAAGCTCACAGCAAATATCATTCTCAATGGGGAAAAACTGAAAACTTTTCCCTTAAGGTCAGGAACATGACAGGATGTCAACTCTCTCCTCTGTTGTCTAACATAGTACTAGAGGTTCTAGCCTCCACAATCAGATTAAAAAAAGAAATAAAAGGCATGAAAATTAACAAAAAAGAAGTTAAACTCTCTTTGCAGATGACATTATACTTTATATGGTAAAACCCCAAAGAGTCCACCCTGAAATTGCAAGAATTCATACACCAATTCAGCAATATGATAGAATATAAAATCACTGCACAGAAATCAATTGCATTTCTCTACACTAAAAATGAGGCAGAATAAAGAGAAATTAAGGAATTGATTCCATTTACAATTGCACCACAAGCCATAAGATACCAAGCAATAAACCTAACCAAAGAGGTAAAAGATCTGTACTCTAAAAACTACGGAGCACTTATGAAAGAATATTGAGGTAGACATGAAGAAATGAAAAAACATTCCATGCTCATGGTTTGAAAGAATAAATATTGTTAAAATATCTATGCTACCCAGAGCAATCTACATATTCAAAGAAATCCTTATCAAAATGCCATCAACATGTTTCAGAGCTGGAACAAATAATCCCAAAATTTGTATGGAACAGAAAAGACCGCAAATAGCCAGAGGACTGTTGAAAAAGGAAACCAAAACTGGTGGCATCACAATGCCTCACTTCAGGCTATATTAAAAGGTGGTGATCATCAAGACAATATGGTACTGGCACAAAAACTGAGACATAGTTCGATGGAACAGATAAGGAACAAGAAATGGAACCTCAACTCTATGGTCAACTAATCTTCAGCAAAACATGAAAGAACATCCAGTGGGGAAAAAAAGAACAGTCTCTTCAATAAATGGTGCAGTAAATATTGGACAACCACATGCAGAAGAATAAAACTGGACCACTTTTTTACAGCATACCCCAAGATAAACTCAAAATGGGTGAAAGGTATAAAGGTGATACAGGAATCCATCAATATCCTGGAGGAGAACACAGGCAGCAAGCTCTTCAATCTCAGCCACAGAAAATTCTTGTTCGACACCTCTCCAAAGTCTAGGTAAACAAAAACAAAAATGAGATTTGGGGACTTCATCAAGATAAAAAGTTTCTGCACAGCAAAGAAAACAGACAATAAAACTAAAAAGCAACTTCTGTAATGGGAGAAGATATTTGAAAATGACATACCTGATAAAGAGTGGGTATCCAAGGTCTATAAAGAACTTTTCAAACTCAACATCCCCCCAAAACAAATAACTGAGTCATGAAATGGGTGGGAGCCATGAACAACATTTCTCCAAAGAAGACATATAAATGACCAGCAGAGACATGAAATAGGGTCTGTATTACTTGCCATCAGTGAAATACAAATTGAAACCACAATGAGATACCACCTTACACCAGTCAAAATTACTAAAATTAACAAGACAGGAAGCAACAAATGTTGGTGAGAGTCAGAGAAAGGGGAACTCTCTTACACTGTTTGTAGGCATGCAAGCTGGTATAGCCACTCTGGAAAACAGTATGAAGGTTCCTCAAGAAGTCGAGAGTAGAGAATATGGCCCAGTAATTGCACTATTGGGTATTTATCCCAAAGTTACAAATGCAGTGAATGGAAGGGGCACCTGTGCCCCCATGTTCATAGCAGCAATGTCCACAATAGCCAAACTGTGGAAAGAGCCAGGATGTCCAACAGTAGATGATTGGATAAAAACATGCAATGTAATATTACTCAGCCTTCAGAAAGGATGAATATTTATCCTTTGCACAAATGTGGGTGGAACTGGAGGGTATTATGCTAAGTGAGATAAGTCAGTCAGAGAAAGAAAATTATCATACGTTTTCACTCATTTGTGGACTATAGAAAACAGCCCAATGGATCATATGAGAGGGGAGGGTAAACTGAATGGAAGTCATCAGAGAAGAAGGAAAAACCACGAGAGGCTCTTAACTATAGGAAGCAAACTGAGGGTTCCTAGAGGAGATGCGGGTGGGAGGATGGGATAATTGGGTGATGCATATTACAGAAGATATGTGATGTGATGAGCACTGGAGGTTATAGAAACTGATAAAGTGTTGAACACTTCATCTGAAACTAATGATGTAGTACTATGTTGGCTAATTAAATTTAAATTAAAAGAAATACAAATCCATTATATTTTCAGGTTGTGCCTTACTACCAGTGAGTTTGATTTGCCTACTCCACTTTTCTTCATT
>PITA01012486.1:0-61737 GCA_004023965.1 Spilogale gracilis | reverse complement strand
GTCCTGTCGTTTTATCCAGTCTGCAACCCTGTGTCTTTTTATTGGAGCGTTTAGTCCGTTCACATTGAGGGTGATTATTGATAGATATGTTTGTATTGACATCATGTTGCCTATGGAGTTCATGTTTCTATAATTTATCTCTGTATATTACTGTTTTGTGTCAATCCTGGGTTCATTTCTCCTCTAAAGAACCCCTCTTTCCACAGCTTTTCAGTATTCATACATATATATAGATTTTGTAAACATTTCAGACACTAATCATGTCAGCTTGCAGTCAGTCCTCAATTGTTTCTGTATGTGTTTTGTTGTTTTTCCTTTTACATGGATTTTATTTTTAAAAGCGTTTTAGATTCACAGTAAAACTGAACAGAAAGTACAGAGAGTTCCCATATAGCCCCTCTCCAAATTTTGATTATACTCGATTTGAGGGCTTTCCCAGTTAACAACATTGGAAACACTCCTTACCATTTACTACAGTGATGGACATGCTTAGTATATGATTGCTGAATTAATAAAATGCTTCTTCATTTCCTAGGGAAATTTTCCAAAATCTTAAGAGAAATGATCACTTTAGGATGTCTCTATGCCTCTCCCCTTGAAGAACAACTTACATACACCTCTGAAAGCAGAAGTGATACTTAACATTTTTCATAATTGTGTGGCATGAACACCAATCAATGAAATCAAACAATAAAACAGTCCTGAAAACTGCTGTCCCAAGAAATGGTCCATTACAACATTCTGAGATCATGAAGAGGACCTACAGGTCCTAGACATGAGGCCATGAAGGTAGGGGGTGGAATAGGGAGCAGCAGCTATTTACCAAGTAGTATGAAAGTATTGAAACATTTTAATATATGTACATACAACCGTATCAGAGGACACAAACTGAATATCAGTCCCACCAATAAGTCAACTGATATTCTCTGGCTTTTATAATGACTGTAGAATATAATATTGATTAAATGGACTTCTGTCAATCATAGGCACTTTTAGACTTGGAAAGCAATATGAGAACAAGTCTCTGCAATGCAAGGTGAAGAGAAGGACCCACAACAGTTAGGAGTCAATGCCAAGGGTCAGACAGGCAGTATAAGAACAAAGAGAACAAAAGTACTAGTAGGCCAAGACCAACGAAGAGAGCAGACAGGAGCTAAATAACCAGGAGTCAGAGTTCAAGGTTCAGCCAGAAATACAGTAAGGAATGCTGGGAAGGAGACAAACAAACAGTGGCCTAGAAAGCAGAACATGGAAACTGCAGCCAAGAAAATCTGTATCAAAGTTAAAAAAAATCTCTTAATATGTTTTCTTCTACAGCAAGAACCTATGTGAAGGCATGACCTCTCTTTCTGCATCAGAGGTTAGGTGAACCAGGTAGGAAGCCTTCTGGCATATTAGTCTCAGAGTGAGAAATTTAAGCGTGGGTCTTGGTAAGATGGTGACACTTCCTGCCAAAGGTTCCAGGTTTGCTGGTAGCACATCACTGGATTGCCGAAGGAGGGTACCAGACGTGTTTCATCACTACGTTGACCCTTACTAATTTCAGAAATGTCACATATTTGGGGCCTAAAACTGTCGTCAAATTCTTTCAGCAGGGGATGCAAAAACCAGCAAATTAACTAAAGGGTATTTTAAAAATATGTGATCTGGAAAGGCATTAGCTGCCAACTTAGAAACAAAGACAGTGGGCCAAATAATGATCAGCAATGAAAGAATAAAATTGAATATTCTGAAAAATAACTAGTTTGTCTAAAAAAGAATTTTGGAAATGGGGTGAGGCCTGACTTAACTGAAGGTGTGTTACCAAGAGAGAGAAGGTTTCTGTTTTTCAGTTTTAAATAGTATAATAAATCATACACAACACCATAATTTGAGTTTACGAGGAAGGTAATACTCTTTAGGTTGTAAAAGTGACCTCCAGTGGGCAATAACGCTCTCAAATCTGTGGCCTAGGGAGCTATATTCAACTGATCGTCACTTTTAAAAAGTCTATATAGGCAACAGTTTTCCACTATAACTTTCACATCCATTTAGTCAATTATATACATATGGTATTTATTGTTTTAATAATGTATCTGGTTATGATTCATTAGTCTGAACTGTTAACAGAAAGATTTGTGGGATATTTCCCCAAAGATCTTCAAATCACCTTCAAATATATAGATCTACAGAACAGTAGAAATATTATATTCCTGCTCAAATAATGTAAAATTAGAATGCTGAATTAAAAATTAAGGAACTACTGACATGGAGTATGTATGTAGGTCCCAAATTGAACAAAACTTATTAAAAATCTAGAAAATACTTTTGGTTCTGTACTTTAATTTGTTGAGATCATGAACATGAAATTATCTGAATTAATAGGAGTAATCTGTTGTGAAACACTGAGCTACAGGTAAGTTGGGGTATGGGTCAAAAAACCACCCTGAAAATCTCTTTTAGTGTAGTTGAGAAAAGTCAGGGTTTTTTTGAAACTTGTTTTCACACTTTCTGTTGATTAAAATAGCTGCTAATCATCACTGTAGGAAAAAGTGGGAGAAAGAAAGCAGTAAGTTAAGTTCGTGGGTTTTGACTATAGTCCAAAATTATTTTTATAGGTCAAGTTAATAAGTCACTTGTGTGCACAGTATCACTGTATGTATGCAAACCCTTAGAAATGTGGTCATGCTATACTAAGCATAACTGAAATCATGAGTCAGTCATAAAATACATAATATTTTGTCTTCCCACTACCTTCCCCCATAACTCACTGTTGGTTCTAGAAACTGCTTACACATCTGAAATGAAAGAAGTGAAAGATCACTACGGAAACAAGAGAATATTACCTACTACTTAAAAAAAAAAAAAAAAGTCCAGCTATGCAGTGTTTCTAAATGGGATTTCAAAAGGAGACAAAAGTAACCTTTGCTACAAACTTTCTTCCAATGCTCTGATGAATGCTGATGCAGAAAGACTTATTATTCCCTTAGAGAATAAAATTGATTTCCATTGCAGAGTAAATAAATCCAAAATTCACAATCAAGTCTAACTGTGTTATAATATGGGATGTATTCCCAGAAAACTGGCTCTTTCTAAAAGAGAATGAGCTCTGGATGACCATGTATAAAACCACCATTTGATACAAATTCAAAAGGTGAGTACCTAATGTTTCTTCTTTCCAGTCCGGGAATTAGACCAACAAATGTTTTTCTGTAGAGGGCAGATGGTAGGTATTTGACGCTTTGCAGGCAATAAGGTCTCTTTCATAACCAATCATCTCTGATGCTGTGGAGTGAAAGTGGCCACTGGTGATACCTGAATGAATGGGCATGACTATGTTCCAGTCAAACTTCATTTACAGGCACTAAAATTTGAATTCCATATAATTCTCACTTGTCATGAAATATTACTCTTCTTTTGATCTGTTTTCCATTTCAAAATCTAAAAGCCATTCTTAATTCCGGTGGTAGGTTGGATTTGGCCGGCAGGCCATAGTTTGCTAACTCCTATTATAGTCCATTGATGACTAACTATTAGCTGTTCCTAGTGACTTCCTACTCAACTGTTTTCTTTGAAGACATGACTGAATTTGTAACTATGTGTGGTGATAGACCTTAACTAAATGTACTGTAGCAATCATTTCACATAAAATGTTGGACACTTAAGACTAATACAAAAGAAAAGACTAATACAATATTGTATGTCAATTATATCTCAAAGAAAAACTAAAAACAAAACCAAAACACTACTGAACTATTGGGCTAATTACTGAACTATAAAATATAAAGAAAAAAGATATTAAATTCCCTTAACTATAATATATATTTGTGTAAAATGAGAATTTCATGTAAAAAAGTTAAAAGCCAGAAGAAATTTTAGTCCTATAATCATGGGATATGTTTCAGGTAGAGGAGATATATTGAAATACTTCAATATGAAAAAATATCAGTAAATATGAAAGCAATTTCTCAAAGCAAACATTAAAGTTGCTGTGCCTTTCTAATACCCCTCTTCGCACTCTATTTCATAAAAAGTAAATGAAAATCAAGTTCTGTTTTGAATTCTGGCAGCTGCAGGTCCTTGCAGAAGCTGCCAATGGCAGTGATCATACCGTTTCTGTCGACTCCCCACGGCACTCAGCTCTGTGCTCGCTATGTAGAGCAGGTATAATGGCCGAAGTTCAAAACCCACACTGAACGTATGTAAGACAAAAGGTGCCAGAACCCTATTATAGACACCCTAGGATGATGATGACATGTGGTCTGTTATTATCAATGCCCCTTAAATGTGCCCTTATTAATACAAAACTTTGTCTTAGGTACTTGTTGCTCAAACCTATGAATTTCATGCCTCCTTAGATTCTGAGGACCACAGTCCCCAAGGACATTATTCAGTGGATACTGACTACATTATGGAATCCTAGAATCAGAAGGCAGGCCCTTGAACTTGAAGAAAGCAATTCAGGACCCTGAGAAGGTTGTAAGCGTATGCATCACAGGTTAGACAAATTAAAGGCAAATATCTCAGTGAGAGAATTAATGGAAATATATGATAGATTCCTCTTGTTCTTTTTTTTTTTTTTTTGAGGTTGAGTTTTTCCGCCTTGTCATTTTATCCAGATAGATTAGATAAATGAGAGAACAAAATACTAAAAGGATAGTGACAACCCCAGAAAAATATACACTAACCAAATCAGAAGAGACCCAAAACTGGGGAGAGAAGGAAAAAAAAAATCTGTATCTATATCTATCTGTCTCTTTCTCTCTCTCTCTCTATATATATATACAATTAGACTGGTGAATGGAACAGAGCCACACACTTGATTCTGGGGGTATTTTGGTCTGTTAGAAGAAACTGTCTCCCTAAATTTTAAAGAAAGAAAAACTTATACATGTGTAAAATAAGGGTATATATGATTATGATGAAGGGATGGAATATGACTGTAAAGACGAAAATTTTAAAAGATTCTAAAAAAGGAATTGATAAGATACAAATTTCATTTAAAAAAAGAAAAAAAAGAGGAAAGAATGTGATGAGGCTGGAGACTAAAAGAAAATATGGAATGCTTCATGAATTTGCATGTCATCCTTGAGCAGGGCCATGCTCATCTTCTCTGTATTGTTCCAATTTTAGTATATGTGCTGTAGAAGCGAGCACTATGATGGATTCCTAATGATAGTTATATATACTGAGAATATGTAAATACTCTGAGGTCAACACATGCCAGTCCTAGAATGCTTTCACAAATAATGTCCTTATAAGGCCACCACGAGAGAAAGCATACTGGGTCAAAGATTGTATTTCTCTCACTAATTCTACCAAACCCAAGTTATTCTCATTTTTTTCAAAATTTAATTCAGTTCCATCCTATAAACATGAATGTGCCAGAGCCTAGGCACGGAGAATATTAAGGTGAATAAGACATTGCCCTGTACCTCACAGAAGTGACTGCCCGATGAGGAGACCAATATGAAAAACACCGGGAAGACAGTTTGATAAGTGTGACAATGGAATAATGTAGAAAGTAAGTTTGGGGAAGGCCTGTTGACTGGAGTGACAGCTTGGTTGGATCGGACAGATACAACAATTAAAGTTACTCTTATGAGCAAGGAGAGAATGGCCCAGACAGAGGGAAGAAGTACAAACAAAGATACCGATGCCAGAAAGCCTGAGATGGAAACTCAAAACTGCCAGGAACACGAAGTGTGGATATAAGTCAGGTTGTATGCAAATTGTGAAGGATGAGATTGGAGACAAAGGCAGGGACAAAAATGTAATGCCCGCACACCTGTGCTCTGCAAAACACACGTGGCTACTGAGTACCTGAGTGTGGCTAGTCCAAAATGAGATATATGAAGAAAGATTAAATACTTCAATAATTTAAAAGTTGATTATATGTTAGATGATACTTTAGATATACTGGGTTAAATTATACACACACACACACACACACACACACACACATATAAGATTTTATTTATTTATTTGAGAGACAGCATGAGAGTAGGGAATGTCAGAGGGAGAACCAGACTCCCCGCATAGCAGGGAGCCCGATGCAGAACTTCATGCTGGGACTCCAGGATCATGACCCAAACTGAAGACAGTCACTTAACCAACTGAGCCACCCATGTGCTCCTAAAATATATTAAGATCAAGTTTACCTGTTTTACTTTTAATTTTAAATGGATTCAGTAGAAAATTTAAAATTATATATATGGTATTTAATTTCTCATTTAAACTTATTGTGATTTTAGGGCATGTGGGTGGCTCACTTGGTTAGGCAGCAGACTCCTGATTTTGGCTTAGGTCATGATTCTGATTCAGGTCATGATCTCAACGTCCTGGGATCAAGCCCCATGTCATCAGCTCTGCGCTCAGGGAGGAATCTGCTTCAGGATTCTCTCTCCCTCCGCCCCTCCTCCTCCTTGCTCTCTCTCTCTCTCTCATTAAAAACAACAACAACAACAACAACAAAAACGAAAACTCATGGTGATCTTGGGGCACCTGGCTGGATCAGTCAGTACAGCATGTGACTCTTGGGCTTGGGGTCATGAGTTCAAGCCCCACATTGGATGATTACTTAAAATATAAAATCTTTAAAAAATAAAAATAAACTCATAATGATCTCATTTCTCTTGCCAGTGACTAGTTTAGAGATGGGCTTGTGAATGACCCAATCCAAGCCTGTGCCATGAAGGAAAGATGGCTGAAGGAGTTCCTAATATAAATGTCTTTGCCCCTAAAAGGAGACCAGTAAGATCAGTTCTCTCATTTTCTTTCAAATGTGATTATGCTCCCAGTGACGCAGAGAATGACTGTGACCATCTTTCCAAGAGCCAGAGGATGAAGCAGAGCTGAGAAATGGAATAACCTAAGTCCTTATTGACATCACTGAGCTACTTTATCAACCAACCCTGGAGTTCACTCTTCCTCTGAACTTCCTGTTATGGGAGATAACAAGTTTCCTTATTGTTTAATCCAGTATGAGTCAGGTTTTCTGTTCCTTGTAGCCAAAAGCATCCTAGCTGATACACTTCATTAGGCTACAATTACCTCAAGGGAAAGGGACTATACGCACTATCATTTAAGACCACTGAGTACTACAAAAGTTCTGTATGTAGTGTATAATCAATCCATGAATTATCATTGCAACAATATATATTTAATGTGTGAAGGCTTTTTCTTTTTTAGTTTTAAATTATTATATAACTCTAAGACATTATGGAATAATTACTAAGGGAAGGAGATTCTTAATTACAGAAAAAAAACTATGAGCAGAATTTAATCATAAGTAGAATAGAATAACCCATTAGATCTGTAACTTGTTACACTTCATGGTTGTCCTTTCAGTGAGCTGTCTGTCTTGAATTCCAAAGCACACACATGGGGAACAACTCTGCCTGATTTGCTAATCTGGACATAAACCCTTACAAATGAAGCAAATGTACAAACACTATAGTTTATACCTCATAGAATTATGAGACTTGAGCAATATAATGGATGTAGAGCCTAGCACAGTATCTGGTACACAGTAAACACATTTAATATAAATTTAGTTCCTGTTTCTTTTCTGTTAAAGAATCGTTTATAAATTCTAAGTACTGGGCTAAGTATGCATCATCCTTTACTTTCTACATCATAATTTCATTTTGTGTTGACTAGAAGTTAGAGTTAGAACAAGTAGGAATTTACATATGTTCCCTTTCACTGGCGAGCTTGGTTAGGTGGTTAATTTATTCATTTTTTTTATATGAAGCAAGTGAGTTCCAAAGCTAACCTGAACAAAATGAGGTAGGTAGTGGTAAAACTAGTAACTGGAAGTTAAGCTACAATATTTGAACTAATATATGTCAGCTTACCCAGTACTGTTGAGACTGTGAGAATAATAATGCAGTCTAAATAAAGGTGAATTTAAAAAAAGACAGGGAAGGAAGTTTATGATTTTGAGGCTACCTAGAAGGTGACTGATGCAGGAAACAGACAGAGAGTAAGCAGTACTCAGCAACATCCAGGAATGATGAAGAAAGGTGTAGAAAGTGTCAGGCCAGAAGGACAGAGTAAAGAATATTTGGTGAATTATATCAAGCTAGATGATTCCAAAAACCCTCCTGCGCTATTACAAAGGATTTTGGTTTTAATAATAACAACTAACCAATATAAATTTAATTTCAAGTAGAATATCTTATTTTTCAACCCCCCGCAGCGAAACTCCCACTAGCTCCATCTTACCAAATAAATGCGCTCTTTATTCCACTAACGAATAAGGATGTCTGCCCTTCACTAAAGCCACCATATGATCTGTAGGTTTTACATTTCACAGGATGATTAGCTCACCGAAGACTACATTAAGTTAGTTATCTCGCTTATTAGGAGAACTAGAAGAAGTCAGTTACCTTTGTATGCTCTAGTCTCTAGTACAGTATTCCTAGAGAGTTATTAAGTTAACAAATGTTTGCTAAAAAATATTTGAAAAGAAAATCAGTATCTGGAATTTAAACTGTTTTTATTCTAGACAGTTAAACATTCTAAACTAATGTAAATTTATAGTATCACATTTGCTGTGATGAATAAAGCAAACACACATAGAACATTTTCATCCAGAAGGGTCCCTGGTCCCAGGCAGCAACAGCCTGAATGACTGTCCACTGCCTTGATGAGAATTCAGAGTTTCCAAGTGGGAAACATTACAGATCCTTTCTCTGAAGTCAGGCAGGCTTAGACCACTTTCTGGAGATTAATAATTATCCTGAAAGCCCAAAGCAGGCTTTACCTAACCACGAGCATCTGGAGAAGCTCTACATCAAGGCTCTAAGTTTAACTTAGTGCATTCTAAAGTGGATCCAACATTTTCAGAGAATGTAGGAAAGGAAAGGGGAGGTCATGTTTCCACATTTCCTTGGGGTCAATTCCCTATATGGGTCACTGGTAAAGGCATACATCTGGCTTTTTTTTTTTAAGTTGGATTTTTTGAAGTATAATCTAAATACAATAAAATTTATCCTTTTTAGCATATAGTTCTGTAAGTTTAACAAATGCACACCGTCGTGTTCTACAACCACAATCAAGCTATAGCACATTTCCATAATCCCTAAAAGCTGTTGTGACAATTTATGGTCAATCCCTCCTCAGCCCCTGGCAACCAATGACCCATTTTCTCTCTATATATTCTGCCTTCTCCAGAATGTCATACACATTGCATCAATAGTATGTAGCCTTTTAAGTCTGGTTTCTTTCATCTGTCATGATAAACTGGCAACAAAGCCAATAAGACTGGGATACTGAGTGGAAAGGAGAATGGTAGGAATTGCAATTGGCAGTGGAGAGAGCCAAATCGCATAGGGACTTACATGTGATAACAAAAATTTTGGCTTTATAGTAGGTGTGATGGGAAGCTACTGGAAGGTTCTGAACAGTTGAGTAATGTGATCTGATTAACTTGAAATAATTCTGGCGTGGGAGATACACCACAATGGAACAGAAGTAGAAAAAAAGGAAGATAGTGTAAAGACTACTGCAATTGTCTGGGTTAAACATGATAGGCGGTACCTGGCTGGCTCAGCTGGTACAGCATGTGACTCTTGATCTTTGGGGTGTTAACTTTGAGCTCCATGTTGGGTGCAGAGATTACTTAAAAATAAAACCTTAAAAAAGACAAAGAAAAACTACCCATGATAGTGACTACAATGGCAACACTGGAAGTGGTGAAAAGTGGTCTGGTGACAGACGTAATTCAGAGGAAGGGATATAGAACTGGATGCAGCATTTGAGGAAAGTTTGAGGAAGGAGGCAAAGATGCTCCCAGGAGCTTGGCTTGAGCAACAAGGTAGATTATGGTGTCATTTACTGGGATGGACAAAAGGAAAAGACAGGGGAAGAGGGAGAGGCAGGTTTGGTGGAGGGTGGGGGGAGAATCCAAAGTTCCATACATTTGTACATCATCAGCATACAGATGACACTGCATCCCTCTCCTCCATTATGTAGATCTGTATGGACCTTTGATAGAGCTTTTTACAGTCCTTGTCCTCTTACTCCTTAATACATGAGTGAATGCATGGATAATACATTTACTCTTTATTTCACTGAGTTCCTAGAGTTAAATCTAAAAATATAAGGTAAGCTGTAAATGTTCAAGGCTAGAGAGCTCTTCCATTTCTCACCATTATCTTCTACATAGTTAAGAACCTTGTGAGTTTCATAAGGATTGCCTCTAAATTTTACATATACTTCTTTTCTCAGAATACTTGTTTGTTCAATTGGATTGGCTCAAATGAATTAATAGAAAAATTTTGTAAATGACCTGAAGTTTTCTTGCTTTAAAATGTTTTCCAGTATTTACTGATTAATAGGTGAAAAAGCATTTAGTGGTCCATCCATTCCAACTTAAGAGATCAAGTTTATGCTTTTAGTATGGTGAAGTAGTACTTTTTGCTTAGACAGATCCACAGTATGAGGAAAGGATAATGGCAACATAATGCAGTAAATGCATTGTGGATGTGGAGTAGAGGTTCATTGTGTCTCCTTCCCTCAGGGAGACCAATAATCCAAGTACAGGGAGGAGCGCGATTACACCACTACTTCCATTTGTACCTCGGAGGCCATCGAAATAGAGTGTTTGGTATACAGGATGACCACTCCAGTTACAGCTCCTTTCATTTATTCATCTATGCAGCCATCTTCCACCATCCATTTGACCATTATCAGTGCATTTCCTTAAAGTCTTTTTTTAACCTTAAAATTTCATACAAGTTCAATACCTCTAATGTAACTGTATTTGCTTTAATATAAAAAGGTCTTTATTTACTTACCATTGAGTAAAACTGACATTCCACGTAGATCTAGTATAAGACCTCTATGTACAGTTGTGCCATTATGTTCTGAACACCTTATGGGAGGGATGGGGGGGCTCCATTGCTGCTGTAGGTCTTGTGGATTTGTACAGCAGTAAAATGCCTTGAGGAAGAAGCACCTTTTTCCTTCTAATTTGTAAAGGTGCTGTATGGATTGACACTAGCCCAGAACTTTGTACACCTTGCCACATGGACTAGGCATCAGCCTGAACCAGCCTCATTATTTTACTCCCGAAAAAGCCAAGTTCAAAGAGCTAGAGAGACAAGTTCCCATGGCTACTTCATGGCAAATATAGATTTGATCTCAGTCTCTATTCCCATTCCAGGGCTCATTTACAGCAACATGCTACCTCCGCTAACAGTGGGTTGCTCTTCTCTGGTGTGTAGGTATCTGAAGCATTGTTTCATGTCTTTGCTCGGCTGAAGGAGAGGCCTTTCTTTGTAGGACGGTTATCTCATGCTGCTCTTGCATTTTGTTTCTGCCATGAATGGATACAGAGATACAGCAGTAGCTAGACTTTTTTGGCAAATATTCAAAGTAGTAAAGTCGCTAGATTGCAAGCTCTGTGACAGGAGGAACCACTTGTAACATTCTTGTCATTTCTCCTGAACCCAGCAAAGAGCTAAGCTACAGTTTTATACAGGGAAATGTATTCTATAAGTTTGTTTAGGTCCCATCCCTCTACTGCTGCATGCTTTCCTGCAGCTAGAGCCTATGTCAGTGCCAAACTCCGAGAAGCACTGGAGTCATCTCAAAACTGCTTTCAAGGTCAGTATGCTGTCAACTGGTAATTATTGGCTGGTTTCATTTAATCCAGAGCAGGAAGATCAGTCACAGAATCACAAAATGGTAGCACTGGAATGGAACGTATACATCATCTAACCAATTCCTTTATTTAACATTCCAGAAAACAGGGTCCCAAAGAGAGGCAGAATCCACGCAGGTGGCTGCAGCTAACTTACGCTATGTTTAGTTCCTAAAACTCAGATTTTCTGCCTGATCGGCTGCTTTATCCTAAACCCCACAATACCTTGCCACCAATCAACAAAAGATGACTGGAAACTCCACAACGTCTGAGACATTATGAACTACAGTAGTGCGCCCTTAAGAAGTCTTTTTTGAGTTGGACAATAGATCACGTTTTTGAGAAGATACACTACTATGTTCTTTTTATTCTTTTCATGCAAGGACACTCCTCAGAGAGAAGAAAAAAAAGATTAGTCATGCAAGACTATAAGAAATTCTCAAATTTACTGATAAATGGATATAAACATGGGTGACTAATAGTTCAGTGTGTGAATGGTTAATTTAGAAAGCACAGCCGGTTAGTCAAACTGTAAACTGTGTGCATGTGTATTTATTTTGAGTCCAAACTAGAAACTCTATGGCCCAGACCATTAGTGTAGTGTAATCTGATGATTATTTTAATTGAAAATATGTATTATCTTATAAGCAGGATGCATTTTCAAGCTGCTATCTAAACAAAGGAATTTGTTTTAGGAAACAATATACTTCCCAGATTTTTAGGCTTATTTCAGAAATAAAGCTTTAAAAGTAGAAACAACATTGGAGCATCATTTTAATAATCCCAAATAATGGGAGTTGACGCTTCTGAAAGTTCAGTTATTTTAAACACATTCTGTAATACTCAACCCTCTTCAGCAGAACTAAATGAGCATATTACAGTGAGAATCCAGTGTTATCTAGTTTTGCTAATCCTGCTTCTTATAGGTAATTATTAAAAATAAAAATAACTTATAGGACAATTATTTCTTCTGTATAAGAGAATTCTATATTTAAGTTAATAATGAACTAGAAGTCTAGAAGTCTAAAATAATTTAACTCTCCTAGGATACCAGTTTCCCAACACAAAGATTTTGGATTTTTCAAAATTGTAGCACATGGTGCTAGTGGATAATATATTAGGGAAAGCAAAGCTGTATGTGTGCACGTAGCTTCCATTTTGATGGTCTCTGATTTCTTAGCTGGGCCATAACACAGCAAAATGGCAGTGGCATATTATACCTGGTCATGGCTGGCTTCAATGGAGCTTCCAATAGCATGGAAAGTCATCTGCACAGGGGCTAATGTCAGACAGGTCACACACTCTTTGCCACTTTGTCTATCACAGTAGTGAACCTATAACAGAACACATGCAATCTGCTGAACACCACTTGTAAGAGGGATCCAGATGCAACAGGTCCTGTCCAGACGCTCTAGAGTTCCAGAAGAATTCAAATAATTTATGCAGAACACACTTCAAATATTGAAAACCTTATCAGGACCTTACAATATCTATGGAAAATCTATTAATTTCATTTTAAGTACTTTTGAAGTTTTAAAAGAGTTGAGGAAACGCTTTATAAAATGTTTTACGCTATTACAGCCACTAGAAAAACTCACAATTAAATGCTGTACCTGTCTTTGTAAGTCCAGCTTTTCATAATGTATAATACATGAAAGACTCAAGGGTAATAAGTGTGAGTCCAAGTTCGCTTGATTTCAATGGAATTTTGTCAACCTGAATTTTCGCTCATCTTTGACTCTATGTGTGTGTGACTGCCACTTAATTTGTAGTGACATCCTTCTATGTCTACATTACAGTCCCTATAAAACCACTATTAAATATATACAGTTATCACTTCATCATGTTCTGCTTGACATTTTGACATTACAATCAAACTGGATTAAACTAAAATGATTTCTAAAGTGCAGGCCAAAATAAAGTTACCACATATATATATATATATATGTATATATATATATATATATTTTTTTTTTTTTTACTTAAATAAAACCAACCATTATTAAAACCACATGTAAGACATTCCATACCAGAGGTAGAGTAAATGGCGGTAGAGGGAAGTGTGAGTCCATCTTCCCAGTGGGAAAATTTCCATCCTCTCATTTATCTACTTTTACAAAAGTTCTTTCAAGCAGTGCTTATTTTAATTCTAAGCTAACAAAGCAAAACAGCATTGCTTTGTGATAAATTAATGAAACATGCCGATACAATGGTATTCCTACTAATTATATAATAGAGAAAAGTGGTTTATTAGTTATCACTTGCTCGATCCGTTAAATGTGTGTAGGTCTAGGATAAAAGCTTAGGTGAAAATCTTGAATTTGTGAGGAAGAAAATTACAACACATATTAGTTCCCTGAGGCTTAATTCTGACTGCTGTATAATACCTATAATATACCTTTATTATAGATACCGTCCATGTACATTTTGTCATGGATAATAGACCTCTGACTTAAAATGACAACAATATGGATCTTCATCTAATAGTTTAATAATTTAACTCTTAAGCCGGTAGGGTTAAGATTCGCCATCAGTTTCCCTGAAGGTAGGGAAACATCCTGGAATCTACAAAAAGTAGTTCAGAGTTTAAATCAAGGTAATATCCTAAGCTTTTTTCCAAAGTACTTTAGACATTTTATTATAAAAATATTTTTTCCAAGTTAACTTTGGGGGAAAATTCCTGACAACTGTTCTAAAACACCATACTATACCTCCTAAGCAAATTGAAAGGTCACTCAGTATATGTAAGTTCAAGCGTGTGGAAGTGTTGTTTATTATGCATCAGCTACATACGATGAGAGAAAACAAAACTTATCACATAGCAGGTTTATGCAAAAGCCAATAAATGGTAACACTAAAATAGCTACAGTTCACAGCCATTTACGGTACTACTAAAATATGTCATATAAAGTGCTATTATAAAACATGCTTTTTAAAATAAAACATAATCGTCCTTGACATCAATTGAAAGTCTGTATGAAAGACATGCCACTTCCTTAAATATCCAAACTGACAGTGAATAAGCTTCTTTGTTAGTCAATTTATTGCAGTTCTGTTCTTTCTTCTAGAGAAATGAAAATTACAAAGGACAGAAATACCACAAGACAATCCCAGTAGAAAATATAAACCCCAAACTCTATTTGTATCCATGGCTTAGATATTAGTGAAAGATTTAACTTTCTCCTAACTATACACAATTCCCTGGAAGGCTGCCAAGACCCTATGAAACACTGTGTGTCCCGCAAACATTCAACATTGGTGACCATGCATAACAGATGAATGTAAAGGTGTTAAGTGTGACATAACTGCAAATAAAATGTCAGGAGCACCCAGTCAATGTGACAGAGGCTGCCAACTGTCCTCTCATATTCTTCCACAGTAATTCCCAGCTAAATGCAAGAATATGAATGCTCAGAATAAAGTTCATATTTCCCAGGCTCCCTTGTAGCCATGTGGCTAAGTTAAGGTAAACGAAAGAACTCTGTAACAGCTTTCTGGCAACTTTAAAAAGGGACTTCAGGTGTCTGCCTTTTGCTTCTTCCTGAGTCATTTTGTCATCCCGTTGCTTGGGATATGGGTGGTCATTATAATCTTTGGCCAAAGGACCAGGGACAAAACCTACAGATGGTAGGGTGGTGAGTAGGCAGGAACCTGGGTCCCTGAAGACTCCATCACACTAGCTCTGGACTGCAAGCTTACAGACCTTTCCATGAGAAAAGAAACATCTATTTTATTTAAGTCACTGGGCTTTTTATCACTTAAAAAAAAAAAGAACGTAATCCCCACGGGACTTTTTCTACTGCCCCAGAATCAACACCAGGACCATAGCCAACAACAACAAGAGCTCTAAAGAGCTGCCAAAATTTAGGTTAGGCCTATTCCCAACCCCTTAGTAAGAGTCAACAGAACTGGTCCAACCATAAGTAATACACAGAAGAACTAGGAAGGGGGAAGTGAATGAAGGGAATCATCTTGATTATCACCCTTATGAGAAATACAGCATTTCCAATGAGTGGGGTAGCTCTAAGAAAAAAGTTAATACAGAGTGGGAGTACTTAACATTTTGTTCCCTAGTAGAAACCATAGGCTTCCTTTGAAAAGAAATCTTGACAGAAGTCAATGTGTGCCCCTAGCAATTTGGAAACATAGGAAAATAAAGAGATTGGGTTTAGAAACATCTGAGAGCTTGCTGAAGGAGTCTAGACACAAAGTGTTCCTGAAAACAAAACAAAGGATGAAGGGAGATATGCTCCCCCTACATACCCATGGCCCTTGGATCCGTGAGCCCTTGGCCCATGAGCCAAAGAGAAGCTCCGCAGAAGCCAAAAGGGATACTCAGGCCAAACAAAGAGACACCTACCAACAGAGGGGTTCAGGGGCAAGAACCACTGGTAAAGTCCAAAGAAAATATGGCTGTCCCTCAGGGACAGAGGGGACTAAATACTGCCTAAAGAAAATCATGAATATCATCTATATGAAACCCAGCAGTGGATGAAACCAGGTTAGGGTATTGAAAACAGATGGAGTATGGAGGAAAAGGTCTCAAAAAGCCCCCACCCCATCAACTACAAATATTCAAAGGCACTGGCGTGAGAGGAAGGGAAAAAGAAATCAGTGTATACCCCCCTCCTCCAAGTGTCTTGAGACAAAATGACTGGCTTACAATGGCTAGGATCAGAGTTTGGCATTTTACCATGAACTAGACTCAATTTTTAAAAACTAAATGTAACTACACATCATAAAGGAACATAAATGGGAGATCTGACAGAGTATGGAGTAAAGTGGTGACTGGAGAAATATAAAATCATTCCATGTTTATACCTCCACTGCACTGAGACTGCCCAATAAACCAGATAAAATTATGTGAAAAATACAGGAAACTACTGATTGAGGACACAATTCCAAACTAAACAAAAAGTAATAATCTACAGATAAGAACCCTTAAGAAAGAGTCACATCTTACACACCACTCCATCAGCCACTTGTAAAAATAAGTTGGATACAGCTCTGTTCAGTTTTATATTTTCCTCTTGAACCTAACACTAGAGTTCATAAAATTGTGAATGTCAAAAAAACCCCGATAATGTGCAAGTGACATTTTGAAATTCACCCTTCTGCACAGGAAAATATCTTCCTATGATACAAAGCATCAGCAGAAGCCAGAATTCTTAGGACCACTAGCCTGAAATAATTAGGGTAATAAAATCCCACTACCTCTTCAGAACTGACAGAGCAACATCCTTCTGTTATAACACAGCAGTGTGTTTCTACAAATGTGGCCCTAACAATTCCACTACACATGTCACGGGACCTTGATTCTGATTAAAGAAAACTCAATAAAGATAATTTTAGAAGATGACAAAAGTCATCTTCTATGTGTACTTTACGATTTATTGTTTATAAATCATATCATTTTGCCATCTTTGATACTCTAAAATGTTAGCAATTGATCTTGATTTTTATAATGTTATAGCCCTTGTTTTGGATTTATAACACTATCAAATACCGCGAGTTGACATTTTGTTTCTTTTTTATGGATTTACAAAAATTATTCCATTAGAAGATGGGCCAAAAGTTTCAATACATGTAAATTAAACAATGCGGCTGTCTCTGAAAATTACAAATCTATAATAATTTTTATTTTAAAATAAGTTTTCTAGTTTTGGCTTGTAATCACATAAACCTAGATGAGATGCTATAATTTTCCATTCTAATACTGATTTTGCCGGTTTAGAGATTTCTTTTCCTGAAGGGAAGACACACATCACTTCAACCATTCATATAACTTGAGAAATAAAGAAAAATACTATAAGCCTTAGAATAATTTACATTAAAAGCTAAGTATGTAAATTTTTTCATGCCCATTTGAAAATAAATATGAGGGGGAGCCAAGTGAGTATGTCAATTCCCTACCTCCTACCTCAAAATAAGTTTTATCAAACCACTTCTTGCAGGGCTACCAAACATTTTACTAATCTCAGCAGGAAACTGGTTAACTGCTTGTCTGTCAGATATTTTTAATGGTCACCCCCTGTGGGACAAAAATGAGGGCGTGAAAAAGATCTTTGTTTAAAGAAAGTTGTTCTTTAGATCACTAAGAAAAGATAAACACCTGTACATTCGTATGTGAGACCTAACATCATCACTGTACCAAGAAAACATGTTTGATTGGCGCATCTCAGGTTCCTTAACTGTGGGGTCTACTGCATAGGACCAGGCAGAGATCCCAATCTAGCTACTGCACAGAAGCTCTGCATGGAGAAGAAAAGGCAGCAAGGAGCTAAAGAGTGACAGGTCTAACACTGGAACTTAGAATAAGCATGCCAAAAACATGCTTGAGTCTTCTGCAGAGTCTATAGTATGGAGGACCTGTATCTTTATTAATACACAAAATAGCATTCTCTTGGCAAAATGTGAAACAGTATTATTTGATAAATATTGTCCTACTAAATACCTTCAATTTATTAAATATTTTAAATTTATTTTATATTTTATATTAAATTTATTTATTCAATTTATTAAACATATTAAACAGTATTAAACATTCTTAACTGCTTTTTTAGATCACTTGATGACATGTAAATCATCTTACTTATTTGGGTCAACTGTGGTCAACAGTAAAAAGCAACATTATGTTAGTTCTGTATTCAATTAATGAATTAATTTATATGTAATAAATAAAGTGAGTTTCTCCCATGAAAAGCACTTGGAACAATGTCTGGCTCATGGTTAGCATTAAAATATATATATTAGACATTCTTATTACTATTGTAACACATCATAATAATGTAATAAAAGACATGACTAGATAATTATTAAGAGTAATACTACATTAAGATAATGTCTGTCACTGACTTTCTCTAAAGTTTTTCCCGATCCTTTTCATAACTAAAATCAACTCCTTTTGAGGAGTTTTAACTAAAGTGTAAACATATATTTAACATGTTCAGTCATGTAGCTGTGTTTCAGCTCTTGGAGCAATCTGTTTCATTCTGTATATGATATGCTTGTCAAATTAATGGCTCCAAAGGGGTAAGTGAATGAATGAAATCACATTATAAAAACTGAGACTCAACTTATAATTATCTTTTCTCTCTTTCAGAAATTCTATGCCTGGGATAAGTTTTGAAAATTACATGCTTATATTTGGCATACAAAATCTAGCACAGATGTGTAGATTTATGTCTAATGTAAATCACAGATAAAGATTGCCTAGCAAATGCAACAAAAGATGTGTGATCAATATTGTCAAAAGAGATAACTGCATTTTTACTTTAAGGGATGAGCACGTATATGAGAAAATCCTAAATCTTTTTTCTTTGCTTTTCAGTTTTTACTCACTATGCCAGTGGAAGTTGAAGAAAGAAGTTAATTAATTAGAAAGTAAATTATATACACATATATGTAGTTATTTTAATTTGACATTTCCACTGGAGAAAAAAAGCACTAGGTAATTTTTTAATAATAATTTTATTTTTCCAGTGTTCCAAGATTCATTGTTTATGCTCCACACCCAGTGCTCCATGCAACATGTGCCCTGCTTAATACCCACCACCAGGCTCACCCATCCCCCCACCCTTCTCCCTTCCAAGACCCTCAGTTTGTTTCTCAGAGTCCAAAGTCTCTCATGCTTCCTCTCCCTCTCTGATTTACCCCAGCTGACATTTCCTTTCCTTCTCCTACTGTCCTCCATGTTGCTCCTTATGGTCTACAACTAAGTGAAATCATATAATAACTGACTTTCTCTGCTTGGCTTATTTTACTCAGCATAATCTCCTCCAATCCCTTCCATGTTGCTATGAAAGTTGGGTATTCAGCCTTTCTGATGGAGGCGTTAATATTCCATTGTAATATGGACCAAAGCTTCTTTAGCCATTCATCTGTTGAAGGGCATCTTGGCTCTTTCCATAGTTCGGTGATTGTGGCCATTGCTGCTATGAACACTGGGGTATAGGGACGCCTGGGTGGCTCAGAGGGTTAAGCCTCTGCCTTTGGCTCAAGTCATGATCTCAGGGTCCTGGGATCGAGCCCCACATTTGTGCTCTCTGCTCAGCAGGGAGCCTGCTTCCCCCTCTTTCTCTGTCTGCCTCTCTGCCTATTTGTGATCTGTCAGATAAATAAATAAAATCTTTTTTTTTTTAAAGATTTTATTTATTTGACAGAGAGAAACACAGCCAGAGAGGAAACACAAGCAGGGGGAATGAGAGAGGGAGAAGCAGGCTTCCCGTCGAGCAAGGAGCCCGATGTGGGATTCGATCCCGGGTCTCCAGGATCATGACCTGAGCCAAAGGCAGTCGCTTAACCAACTGAGCCACCCAGGCGCCCCAATAAAATCTTTTAAAAAAAACCCTGGGGTACATATGGCCCTTCTTTTCACTATATCTGTATCTTTGGGGTAGTAATCCAGTAGTGCAATTGCAGAGTCATAGGGTAACTCTATTTTTAATTTTTTAAGGAATCTCCACACCGTTTTCCAAAGCGGCTGCACCAACTTGCATTCTCACCAACAGTGGAGAGGGTTCCCCTTTCCCCACGGCCTCTCCAACACTTGTTTCCTGTCCTGTTAATTTTGGCCATTCTAACTGGAGTGAGGTGGTATCTCAATGTGGTTTTGATTTGAATTTCCCTGATGGCTAATGATAATGAACACTTTCCATGTGTTTGTTAGCCATTTGTATGTCTTCTATGGAAAAGTGTCTGTTCATATCTTCTTTTTTCTGTTTATGTCTTCTGCCCATTTTTTGATAAGATCATCTTTTTTTGGGGTGTCGAGTTTGAGGAGTTCTTTAAAGATCTTGGGTATCAGCCCTTTGTGTGTAGTGCCTTTTGAGACTATCTTCTCCCATTCCGTGGGCTGCCTCTTCGTGTTGTTGACTGTTTGCTGTGCAGAAGCTTTTTATTTTGATGAAGTCCCAAAAGTTCATTTTTGCTTGTTTCCTTTGCCTTTGGAGACGTTTCTTCAAAGAAGGTGCTGTGGCTGATGTCAAAGAGGTTACTGCCTATGTTCTCTATTTTGATAGATTCCTGCCTCATGTTGAGGTCTTGTATCCATTTCAAGTTTATCTTTGTGTACGGTGTAAGAGAATGGTCGAGTTTCATTCTTCTATATGTAGCTGCCCAATTTTCCCAGCACCATTTATTGAAGAGACTGTCTTTTTTCCACTGGATATATTTGTCAAAGCTTATATGAGCAGTAGGTGTTTTTTTTTAAAAAAAAGATTTTATTTATTTGAAAGAGAGAAACACACCCAGAGAGGGAACACAAGCAGGGGGAGTGAAAGAGGGAGAAGCAGGCTTCCCGCCAAGCAGGGAGCCTGATGAGGGACTTGATCCCAGGTTTCCAGGATCATGACCTGAGACGAAGGCAGTTGCTTAACCGACTGAGCCACCCAGGCACCCCATGAGTACTAGGTGGTATTTAATAGTCAATATCATAGCTACCAGAAAAGAATCTTTTGTCTTCTTTAATGTGCACTCATGCTCTGACATACCCACACATAACCATTTACATATTAATAACAAAACACATTAAAATCTATAGGGCTTAAAACAAAATAGCTTTTTAACAAGAAGAATTTCTTCCAAGGTCAAAAATTACAGTTCATTTCGGCAGTTAGTATGCCACCAAAGTTAAGCTAACACAATCTCCCCCCAAAAGAGCCAACCAACTCTGTAATTTTCATGTATTGTATTGTATTATATTGAATATCACTTTAAAGACAAGACCTTACAAATTTTTTCATAATATACCAATTTAATTTATAACAGCATTTAGTTATTTTTTAATAAAAAATATCAGAGTGTGTTGCTCTCTACTCGGGAATTACAAATTTTAGAGACATACTATATTTTGTTTTCAAATATAATTACATTCGTGACACAAAGACCATTGTGACTTCTACTTCCAGATAAGATGAAATAGATTTTCATTTCCCTATTCTTCCTGCTAAGTATAAGTTAAAGCTCTGGATATAATCTATAAGACAAATACAAGAGGATTCAGAAAGCAGGAGAGAAGGAAGAAGAATCCAAGCTAGGGATTTCAAGACCCAAGAAACAACAGAATGGTGAATCCCTCAGATTTCTCTTTGCCTCATGTATACTGGACTCTGTGCTAGAGAAGCTGGCAACATGGAAATGACAATGGATATAGAAAATAATTAATAACAATAACAAAAATAAAGCCCCAAGAAAATCTGCTCTCTCAATCCAAAGGGCTAGAAGAGGAACAAATTAGCAAGACAGAAAACATTTAAAGGATAACTGCCCTATTCCAACTGAATGCCATGGAAAATATGGCACACCCATCCCCACTCCCATCAGCAAAGGCAAACTAGGGAGCCTAGACTTCTATTCTTCCCAGATGAATGAGGTGACCCAGTTCCCCAACTAGAGTGGTGACAGGGAAGGTTGAAGGGGAGTCTTAACTTTCATCCCTGCTGGATTCCTAGGCTTTTGTCTCAATCTGGTGATAATGAGAACGCTATACCTTCTCACTGGGGTGGTCTCAGAAGTGGCATCATGGAGGGTCAGACTTTCACCACTTTGCAGCTATAACATGCCCTCCTCCTCCCACCAGTGTGTCAATAGAACTCAGTGCAGAAAATGAACCTCTACCCATAACAAATAACTAGGTGGCACTCCAAGAACCCTAGAAGGCACAAGAGGAGGCTTACAAAAACAGAAGACTTAAATAAGACACAGAGATTTATTATACTTGAAACATCCAGGATTCAACAGAATATCATTCGTTACACCAAGAACCAGAATAACCTCAACTTGAAGAGAAAAGGCAATCATGAGATGCCAACACCAAGATGACATAGACGTTAGATTCATCTGACAAGTGTTTCAAAGTAGTCATTATAAAAATGCTTTAAAAAACCATTACAAGGCGCCTGGGTGGCTCAGTGTGTTAAAGCCTCTGCCTTCGGCCCAGATCATGATCTCAGGGTCCTGGGATCAAGGCCCACATCGGGCTCTCTGCTCAGCAGAGAGCCTGCTTCCTCCTCTCTCTCTACCTGCTTCTCTGCCTACTTGTGATCTCTATCTGTCGAATAAATAAATAAAATCTTAAAAAAAAAAAAAACCAAACCATTACAGGGGTGCCGGTGTGGCTCAGTTGGTTAAGCATCTGCCTTTGGCTCAGGTTGTGATCTCAGGGTTCTGGGATTGAGCCCCACATCAGGCTCCCTGCTCAGCAGAGAGTCTGCTTCTCTCTATATATCTGGCCCTCCTCCCTGCTTATTCATTCTCTCTCAAAATAAATAAATAAATAAATTAAGTAAGTAAGTAAATAAAAAAGAAAAAATAAATTATACACATACTTGAAACAAATGAAAAAAAAATGTAGTCTCACCAAAGAAACAGATGGTATAAGAAGAACCAAACAAATTTTATAACTGAAAAATAAAATAACCAAGTAGAGAAAACAGAAAAGATTTAGTAAACCTGTAGATAGAAACATAGAAAATCCCTAACCTGGACACCAGAGAGAAAACAGACTGAGAAAAATGAACAGAGCTGCAGAAATTTCCAAAACCGTAACAAAAGATCTAATATTTATGTCATCAGAATCCCAGGAGGAGAAAAGACAGTGATTGGGGCTAAAAAGAATCTGAAGAAATAATGGCTAAAAAGTACTAAATTCTGGTAAAAGATATAAGCCTACAGCTTCAAGAAGCTGGGCAAATCCTGAACAGAATAAACACAAAGACACAACGTAATCAAACTTCTGAAAATTAAAGACAAAGAATAAACTTAGAAGTAAGCAGTAAGAGAGAAAGGGCTCCTAACCTACAGAAATGAAACAATCTGACAGCAGTGACTCAGCAGAAACATGGAGCCATATGGAAGGGGCACAACATTTTTAGAGTGCTAACAGAACTGTCAACCCAGAATTTTCTACTGAGCAAAAACATCCTTAAGGAATGAAGGGAAACCCAAAACAATCTCAAATGAGTGGAAATCTAGTATAAGTTCTCAGCCGCAACCTATCTACTTCAAAAGAATGGCTAACGGAAGGTCTTGAAACAGAAAGGAAATGATAAAAGCAGTGATCTTGAATTCCATTGGGAAGAAAGAAAAAACACAGAAAGGAGTAAAAACATTGGCAAATATACAGTACCCTTTCCTTCTCTTCTTGACTTTTCTGAATTATGCTGGGCATTAGACACAAATATTGTAACACTGATATGGTACTTAATGTATATAAAGGAGCTATTCAAGATAACTGTATTACAAACACAGCAGCATTTAGGATACTGAGAATGATACAGCATCAATTCTGTGATATTCTTACCAAAAATGCACAACCTCAATCAAACTTGAGAAAATATTAGAAAAACCCAAATTCAAAAACATTCTACAAAATAAGTAATCATATTACTCAAAACATTACGATCATGAAAGACTAAAGAACTGTTATTTGATCACAAGAGATTTAAAAGACATCACAACTAAATGCACGGTAGGATCCGAGACTGGACCCTGGACCAGAAAGAAGACATTAGTAGGAAACACTGGAAAATTCTGAGTAAGATTACATCATTGATTTCCTGGTGCTGACAATTATACTATGGTTGTATTGTTAACATTAAGCTCTATACTTTCTACCTTTCTCTAAGTTTAAAATTATTTTTTTAAAGGTCACTACAGAAGAAAACTTTTAGTGCTTCAGAATAAAGGAGATTGGAAAGAGGCTAAGCACCCATTAGAGTAGATAGCAGATAAACAAGTTTTTCTGCACATATCAAAGTTTTGTATCAAAAGAATCTTCAAACACAAGAAAAGATTATCAGTGGAGATTAAATTTTCTTTTCACTGGAAAAATAAAGTCACTGTGCCATGTGGTACTTTCTACTCCTGATATGGGAAAGGAAAAAGATACAGGAAAAAAAGTTTCTGGCATAAAATCCTGGAAAATTGTAATATCCAAAGCATCATGACAGAGAGAAGTTAAAGGTTCCTCTTTAAGTTAGAGAGTTAGAGAGAAAAAAAATTATAATAGAGGCCAATTCATGGGAATCCTAGCAAAGGGGACCAAGAAACTTGAACCAAGATATATCAATAAATGCTACCTGATTTCCAAAAGCTAAGTAGTAAGTTGCTGCTCAGGCTGCAGTAGCAAACACCATCTACAACAGATTATTTTTTAGCTATTTTTACTTTTACTCTAGGACAATATTACTATTACCACCTGAACTTTCTCCTCTATCACTAATGTCATACAAAAACTTCCACTAAAATTACTTCTGAAAGACAGCAGGAACTAATAAATTATTAGGTTCTTCTTTTCAACAGTTGACAAAAAAGTTGATAGAGAACCAGAAGAGACTGCTCTCATAGAAGCCACAAGAGTAGAAAGTTTAAGATGAGAGACAAAGTTTGGAGTTTGAGTCCAGCCAGATTAATTGCTTCAGAAAACAAAATTCAAAATACAGAGGAATGTAAGAATGTAATAGAAGCTAGTCTCTATACTGTATCATTGACAACAGTCAGGATTTAATACAAAATTACTTGACCTGGAATAAACAGGAAAAGGTGACTCATACTCCAGTAAAAAGGCACTCAGTAGAGACCAAATTCAATACACCTGATGTTGAAATGAGCAGAAAAGGTGTTTAAAGCACCTATTTTAACTCTACCCAAGGATAGAAAGGAAAATAACATGCAAAATGCATGAATGGATAGGAAATCTCAGCAGAGAACCCAAAACTTCAAAAAGAACCATATAGAAATTTGAGAAATAAAAATACAACATCCAAAGTTAAAAAATTCACTGAATGAATAAGATACACAATAAACTTATAGATCAACAGAAATAATACAATTTAAAGTTCTAAGAAAAAAAATTTTTATAATAAAGGCTCAGCAATCTGTGGAGAATATTTTTTAAAATGCATGTAAATGGAGTTCCAGAAGAAGAGAAGAAAGAAAGGGTGCAAAATATTTACTCAAAGAAAATATGACCTCAGATTTCCCAAATTTGATGAAAGCAATAAATATATAGTAAGTTCAACGATGACACCAAAAGATATGTCCAAGTCCTAACCTCTATACTTTTGATTGTTATCCTATTTGGAAATAGGCTCTTTGCAGATGAAATTACGTTGAGTATGTCAAGATCATCCTGGTAGGGAGATAATATTTGCAAAACAAAGGATTTCTATACAGTATATAAAAAGGACTCTTACAGTGCCATATGAAAAAAGTATCCCAATTGGAAACTTGACAAAGACGTGGACATTTAACAAAGATCTGTAATTGGCCAGAAAGCACATGAAAAGAAGACCATCATATGGGCCATTAGTAAAATACAAATTAAAATATAAATGTGATACCACTGTATTCTTGTTTGAATAAGACTGATCATATCAATGTACGGAACCCTCATACATTGATAGTAGGAATGTAATATGTTACAGCATATTGAAAAAAATCTGATAGTTTCTTATAAATTTGTATGTACATTTGTCAAGTGACCCAGCAAATTTACTCCAAGGAATTTTCCTAATAGAATTAAAAAGATGTCTGCATAAACTCTTAGACATGAATAGTCATACACAGCTATTATTCATAATAGCACCAAACTGAAAACAACTCAAATGTCCATTAACAGGTAAACTGAGACAATTTGTGGTACACATCCATATAACGGACTAGTACTTAATAAAAAACAAAACAAAACAAAAAAGCAAACAAAACAAAAAAACACAACTACTGATGCATACAACATGGAAAAATCTCAAACAACGAGTGAAAGAAGCCAGATGCAAAGCTGTGCATACTGTATGATTCCATTTTTATGAAATTCCTGAAAAGGCAAGGCTAATCCTTAATGACAAGAGGATATCTTGGATATCTGGATCCATGAGGAGGTGAGGAAAACAAGCTGCAAAGAGGGACCAGGAAAACTTCTACAGTAATAGAAATATCATCTTGATTATGGTGGCAGGCACATGGTTGCACATATTTTTTGAACTTGTATAATAAAATGTTTGTGTCTAGTTGTATGTAATTATAGCTAAATAAGACTGATTAAAACGTTAAAAAGGTATAGCTACCTTTGACACAACAGTTGGAGATATGAAGTCTCTTGCATATACTTTTCTTTTTTTTTTTTAAGATTTTTAAAATTTATTTGACAGAGAGAAACACAGCCAGAGAGGGAACACAAGCAGGGGGAGTGAGAGAGGGAGAAGCAGGCTTCCTGCCGAGCAGGGAGCCCGATGTGGGACTCGATCCCCGGTCTCCGGGATCATGACCTGAGCCAAAGGCAGTCGCTTAACCAACTGAGCCACCCAGGCGCCCTGCATATACTTTTCATAAACAATCATAACTAACCTCATAATTACTTTCCTAGCAACTATTGCCTTAGGATATTAACACGATTTGAATTTATCATGTGTGCTTCAATGGCCCCTACCCTACTTCACACCCCCCCACACCCATTTTTATTTTAGCTCCATGAAGGCAGAAACCTTGACTGTCACTTATGCTAGATCCTCAGGGCCAAGAAGTGTGCCTGGCCCATGGCAGGCGCTCAATATATTTCAGTTTAATTGATAAATGAGCTCTTTACATTGTTAATATTCATCGGGGATCTCCCCGAGGCTATTACTCATTTTCCTGGGTCAAACTCAACTACTTCTTTTTAAATATTTTATTTATTTATTTGAGAGGAGAGAGAGAGAGAGAGAAAGCACTAGCAGGGGTAGGGGCAGACTGAGAAGCAGACTCTACGCTGAGCCAAGAACCTGATGGGGGCTCAATCCCAGAACCCCGAGATCATGACTTGAGTCAAAGGCAAATATTTAATGACTGAGCTACCCAGGCGTCCCATAAACTTAACTACCTTTATGGCTTCCACTACATCTATATAAAGATGACTCTCCAAAGGGTGTGTCCTATCATTTCTTGCTGATCACCAGACGCATTTAGAACTGCCTCTTGCACAACTTTATTTCAGGCAGCGCAAATTTCATGTATTTAAAATGCAACCCCTTAACTTCCTCTAAGTTCACTCATCTCATCAATACTAAACGTAAAACCTTGACTAAAACATGTCACATTCATGTTATCCTACTTTATTTCACTCTCAAATTCTTGAAAAAATGTATCCTCCAACAGTTTCTACTTATGTGAATCTTGCTTCCACCTGGCACAAGCTGGTGAAAGCATCCCATAAACATCCACCCAAGAGGTCATTTAATTCTCTCAGCTATAGCTTAGACAAGCATACCTCAGCCCATTCCTCTATACTCACCAGCTCTGCCTAATTCAGTCTTTGTTATTTCTCTCCTGGATTCATTCAAAACCACTCTACTTAGTCTTTTTTGATACCAATCTTGTTTCTTTTTTGTCTAGCTCATGTTTTGTATCAATGATAGAATTACCTTTCTAAAATACAAAACCAATGTCCCTACCCTTTTAAAAATAAGTCCTGGTCTCGCTCTGCCTAACAGCTAAAATCCAAGCTCCTGGCAACACACAGCTTCTCTGTCTCCCTGTGAACCGTGCCACTTTGACTCTAAGCATTTTCTGAAATACCATGTCCTTTTATGTCTTCAGGGCTTAGCTTCTGCCTGCAATTCTTATTTGCCTGAAAATTCTTGACATGGCTAACCACACCTCAGGTGAACACTTACCAGGTTACCCTTATTATGCCTCTCATTATGGGGCCAGAATTACATACATTATTTCATACAACATACTATAAATCTTTAATTTTTTTTTTTAACAAACTGTTGTGTAATGTTCAAACACTGACCCCTGGAGATGGGACTAATTTATGGTGGTGGCCAACCTTTTGCATACTGGTTTTATTTACCTGTCTGTCCCCAATGTAATCGTAACTCCTCCTGTGCCCAGTTCTTGGCATGCTACCTGGCATGTGTAGGAACTTATGAGTACTAGCCAGAGTGAATAAGCAGATGTTCCATCTCCTGTTCTTCAGTTAAATCAATTCCAGTATTCAATGGCTTGACATCTCTAGCCCACTTAACTTCATATCCACCTAATTCTTTTATATATTGAAATTATTGAAAACCATACATTATATATCATCTATATATATTATATATACATATATCATATATTTTTTTTTCTTAATAAGATTTATTCAAGTTGTCATTGTGTCATCTTCAAACAGTAGTCCTTGTTTCCTCAAATGTTCCATTTTAGGACTTGATTCTGGACCTATACTTAAAAAAAAATGACGATAATAGGATAAAACATGTTGAAAGTTTTTCAAATATCCCTTATTTCTGACAGTTAAAGATGTATTTTGATAAGACCATGTTAAAATAACAACTTTTTAGAACCCAAGATCTGTCAGGGTTTAAAATTAGTAATTTTGCAAGGGGAAATGAGTAAACTGTATTACTAATTGGATATCTTAGGTAGTCCCTCAGATGTGTTTTTACATAATAAAATTTTATGTCAGAATAAAATTCAAAGCTCCTTCCAGCTCAAGAGAGTCAGAATCCTTAACTAACAGACTCAGTGACAAGGGCTTGAACAAATTTGTTAATGAAATCTATGATTAAAACATATCTAGAAGACCATGGGCCATCACCACAAACAAGTCCTACTTATAGGGATAAATCTTCAAACACTATACAATAGTTTCATTTAAAATAAAATAAAGGTCTGGGGCGCCTGGGTGGCTCAGTTGGTTAAGCGACTGCCTTCGGCTCAGGTCATGATTCTGGAGACCCGGGATCGAGTCCCACATCGGGCTCCTTGCTCGGCGGGAGGCCTGCTTCTCCCTCTCTCACTCCCCTTGCTTGTGTTCCCTCTCTGGCTGTGTTTCTCTCTGTCAAATAAATAAAATCTTTAAAAAAAAAATAATAATAATAATAAAATAAAGGTCTGATAGGAGTTTGATTTACAATAAAATAAAGGCCTGTAGCAAAAAGCAAAAATGTACCAGACATTTCTGCTTGTATCATAAGATAATGTACATAATGCCTACATCACTATCTAACATATAATGAGTCAATCAATAAATGTCAGTTTCATTTTCTTGTTTACCTATATATTTCTGATATAAAGCATGCCCCTGCTATGTTAATTTCTTTTTCAGTGTATAGAAATCCTTTATGTGCAATAATTCCATATACTGTTCTCTCTCTCAAGAATTGTCCTGAGTGAGAAGAGAACAATACATATGAAATTTTAACCACTGTCACTAATGAAAAAAAGAAACCTTAGATCTTGCTGAATGCGGGAGAGAGGGGAAACAGATCATTTCAACATGACTTAGAATGACCACTGGTATACTGCTACTAGCCAGACATGAAGGGACTTGATGGGTACTAAAATTAATCTTATGCCACTAAGTAAAAATCACATCACTACCAATCTTTTGTAGCAAAAGAAAATGTAGTTCACCTTTAGATGAAAACTCATTTCTTTTTCTTCAAAGACTTGATTTTCAAATGATTCCAAGTAGAATTCTTATGCTGAGCTGAAATCTCTTCCTTTGCAAACAGAGAAAGCTACAGATATTTCTCCTTGGGGAAGACACATAACTACAGCCATTTTTTTTCTGTACCACAGTGGCTCATTTTAGAGCCATATCAAAATCACTGGTAGGAAAGGCTCTTTCTGTGGTTTTATATTACTTTTTCTTTGAAATATCTTATATGTCTTACTATGTGTGTGCTCGTACATTGATGCTCAAGATGAATGTCTTTGTCCTTCTGACTTCCAGGCTATAAACTGAAGTGATTTAGGGTCAAGTTAGTCCTGAATAGTTAACAGACTACTTTGCCCAAAGACTTGGTTGATTTTTATCTGCATTATTGTTACTAATCACATTGTATGTTGATGTGCGCATCTGGATTTCTTTCTTCCAACTAGAATCTTTCTCTATAGAGTTGGAAATCTCAGCTAAATGAGTTGGTAATTCCACTGTAATATGTAATAGTAAAGTTACATAATACGTAGTCTGCGTACCTTTGGAGGTTTGGCAAAGTATCTCAAATAAAATGATAACAATACAGTAAGACAGTTTGCATAAATTCAGGTTGTCCATTTGAAGAACAAACCTCAGTTTTAGGGTCACTATAGAGAGACCAAGCCTTGGGGAGAGTTCAAATACTAAGCCAAACTCTCTAAGCTCTTTGGAAAGTAGTGAAGGCCAAATCCAAGAGGGATTTTTAAAAAGTGACTGCAAGTCAGAGGAGAATCTGTTGACCCCATGCCAAACCCACAAATGTGTTTTACTCATTGTACTCTGAATAACTTCTGTTCACTTTACACAGCCATTTGTGTAACAGTGTAGATGAAAATTTGGGCTCAAAAGTGACACAGTAAGTTTTGTTTCCAGGATACATTCAAAATTGGGGGAAAATACTTCTAAGTGGGAGATTATATGTATATGCATGATTTCTTTCTCCATATTCTGCTCTCAGAAACCTACAGTTTAATTTATATTGCTCTTTGTGAAAAAAATGAATCTCTTTTTCTTAAAAAAAAAAAGCTGCAAAATAGCCACTCTGATGATAAATATTTGGATTATAAAAAATGAGGTATAGTGGGGATTAAAAAAAGGGAAAGAAAAAAGACTGATTCTCAACTTGGCCAGCTACCTTCTATACTATATTCTCAATGTAATCTATATTAAAGTCATATTGTTAAAATATTATATGCCATATATTAAACAAATATTTAAAAGAAGCCTATAACTCTAACAGAAGCCTTCTATAATCATATTAAACTCCACAAAAGGAGACATACCAGTTGAAATGTATTAAGTCTGAACTGTATTTGAAAAGAAAGTTTTTACTGTAAGTAGATATTTCAAAGCTTTCAACTAACGTCTAAAACACAACAATAAAAAGCTCTTCTATGAAACACTCTTTGATTTTGTAAAATAAACTAATTATGGTTTAACTAAGACAACTGTTTATCTTCTTCATATGAAAAAAACAAATCTAGTTTATTTTACTCTGAAGGTTTCAAAATCAACACTGTTCAATGGAGAATAATCACCAAAAGGGGCAGAGAATAGCAAAATGAAACTAAATTCACCTAGAAAGGATAACTGACTAAAAGAATTCATTCTCATTTCCAATCAAATTACTTTTCTAATGACTCATTTAAATAAAGTGTGATATTGTGATTTACAAGAAATATATATTTGGTCTTCAACCCTTTTTTCTGACACTAGCTCCTCAAACCCTGGGGATTCCCTAAGTTTTGAAAGTGACAGAGTTGTATGTTAAAGGAGGTGACTTTTGAAAACATCTATGGATGGGAGCTGATAGCCAATGCAGCTAAAAAGTGATGTGGGAGTTGGAACTTTCAGTTCTCCTGACCTCACCTCGGGGGAGGGGAGAGGGGTTGGAGGTTGAATCAGTTGCCAATGGTCAAGATTTAATCCATCATGGCTGTATAATGAAGCCCCCATAAAAACCCAAATGGAAGGGGCTCTGAGAGCTTCTGGCTTGATGAACACATGAACGTGCTAGGAAACTGGCGTGCCAGGAGAAGGCATGGAAGATCTGTGCCTCAGCCACACACCTTGCCCTAAACAGCTCTTCTACCCAGCTGTACTGAGTTATATCTTTTCACAATAAAGTGGTGATTTAGTAAGTGAAATTCTCTGAGTTCTGTGAGTTGCTCTAGCAAATTAATTGAACCTGAGGAGGAGGTTGGGGGAACCTCTGATTTATAGCTGGTCAGTCAAAAGTACAGGTAGCAACCTGGGCTTGACTGATATCTGATAGTTGGCAGGGGGTGGGGTCTCATAGGACTGAACCCTTGACCTGTGGGACCTGATGCTGTCTCCACGGAGACAGTATCAGAACTGAGTTGAATTCTCAGATATCCTGCTTGGTGCTGTGTGGGAACCACCCCACCCCTACACATACACTAGAACTGGTGCAAGAACCAAAAGGCAAGGGAACCGACTATACCTCATTATACAAATCTAAAAATCTAATATCATTAGTAAGGCAAAACATAGTAATGATATTAAAATTTACAATAATGTAAATTAGAACAAAACAAAGTCCTCCACTTTGGTTCAAATGCACAGCATTTCAAGAATGTCTCTGTCATAACAGTTGTCTTTAAAAAGCTGAATAGTTTTGGCATTATAATTAAAGAGTATCGAGGTCGGTTAAAAAGAACCCTGAAACTTACTTTGGTATAACTATAATTTCAAATGAGTTTTTGTGAAAAGCATTGAAGTTATAGAAGCATACTGACTAGGCCAGACAAAATCTAAGGCTCACAGAACTGTTGACATAAAACTTCTCTTTAAAAAAATATTAAAACAATCAATAAGAACATTGAGGTTTTAAAAGAGGATAGTTAAAATGCACTCAATAAAACTTCAAAGAGACACATACGCATTTATGACGGGGATCCAAAAGCTTGCATCTAATATAAAATAAAAACTTTAGGTGAGCCCAGGCAATGATGAAAGAACTACCAAGAATGTGCGAGTGTTCAGTCACATTCTGCTCTGTGAAGTCAGCTTTATTAATAACTTTAATTGTATAATAGTTTTAATTATTTTATAGATTTAAGCAAAGGATGTGAACTTAATACCTACATTCTAGTGAGCAAACAAGCTTTCTGTAATTATAAATTTCAATTAAAGATTGGGTAATGAAAAAAATTTTAAAGTTAAAACAACTTAGTTTTCAGTACACTAATATATGTTTACTTTGTAATACAATATAGTTGTCACATACAATGGCTCTAATAGGCTTAAGTCAAATTTCAATGGGCAAAGGAAGGCCAAAGAAAGGTTTATACAATATTCAATAAGCAATAATATCTAATCATTGTACAATAACAAAATTTAAAAAGTACTAACCTAGAAACACAGAAAAAGAAGTTATTGTTTTTAAATTCCAGAAATTAAAAATAACAGAATAGCATGTAATCCATAATAAGCTGGCCCTATAATCTCTACACTACAGTCCAATGGAAACATTTAAGAAAGAGAAACAGTCTACATGTTCTTCTACCAGGTAAAGATACCTGAGAAAGTTACCTATTAAGAAATAGGCTTTAAAACTCTTAGCTACAAAGAACCTTTTACCGTGACATTATGAAGATGTGCTCTGTGCCTGACAGGACACTCCGCCTTTTCCCACAGAGCTTCTGTTCACTGCTCAGCGGCAGTGAAGTATGATCTATCGGTGATACAATATATCACATCAATACCAAGCTCATTCCACCAAAGCAGCACAGTAATGTTTTAAAACCATCTGTTTATATTCATTAGTATGTAAAAATCACAGTACACAAATTTGGAAATGTTTAACTTGTCCATAAATAAGAGCATATTATCTTAGCATAAGCTTTAGAAAGAGGTCTGAGTAGTCAGCCCGGTAATGGGGAAAACAGACTCTACATTTTGACTAAAGTAATTATAAAATTATAATTGTTATCATCACCAAGAAGTAACAAATAAATACAAATAAAAAAAATTAAGTAGTTCCTCTGGCAGCAAAAATTACATCTACCATAATAACATCTCTAAGCAAAAAAAAAAAAAAAAAAAATCAATTCAGAGTTTGAATGTATTTTGTGCTTTGTTTCTATAAAAAAAATGCAGTGTTACTCTCAGACATTTCTAAATAACTAGATTTGCAAATAAGCAGTGAATTTCTTTTCATCACAGTTTATTTCTAGTTCATGGTATGCAGGTTATAGAACTAAATTATTAGCTTTTTTCCAGTACTTTAACTGTATGAATCGTGGTCTTTTTATTTTAAACATTGATTTATTGTCATTCTTCAAGTAAACAACAAAAACAGATTCTAAAATTTTAACTTGAAAGTGTTTAAAATTTCAGACGACAGAGCCAATAATCAGTAACAGCTTCTTCAATTTCATATTAATAGTCTAATTAAAAACACTAACGATTACCTGGCAATAGATTTGAAAGAATTGGGTTTCTGTTGAAGGCAAACAGAAAAAAAAAACATGCAAAATACCTGCCAAAACACATGATCTTCTTTCTGATTTTATATCTAAACTTGTAAAATGTTTATAAATACATGATCATTCTACACAATACAGAGCTTCTAGAGCATCGCTAAAGGAAATTACAGTTTTTGGTCTAAAGAAATAAGACTAAGGTGGAAAAGGGGATGAAAACAGTGAAATCTGAGGGTGCAGGACACGCTACGCATGAGCACACAGCTGTTCATCCAGTCAGGTCAGCGGTTACAGTTCAGTACATGATTCTCCAGGCAACTAAGAAATCAGAACACAGGCATTTCCTCTTTCCAGAGTTAACAATTCTTTAAAAAGCTCTACCAGAAAGGGCTGCTGGGTTGCTTTTTTGTTTGTTTTGTTTTTTAAGGGGAACAAAGAATAAATAGAGAAAAATATTTCCGTCCCCAAATTCATATACACAAGTTCAGTGAGCTGTGAGCGAGAGTCAGACTGACAAGCAAAACCAAACTGCTAGTACCATGAGACAGGTGTTGCCTTAGACGGTTCAAAACATGATCCACTAAAACAAATACATGCTTTTGTGCCTCAAACAACTAGAAAGCATGTCATTATTGTTCTAACACCATGTTTAATTAGCTCCTAAGATAACAGAGTGCTACGATGTCGTACCTTCATTGTATATCTTAATCATTACTAGCAACAGAATGCCAACTTCAAAACTGCTACAAAAGTAAAATAAATCATCATTAGAAAAACTCAGCCTTATTGTAAATGAGGGAGAACTTAGTGCTAAATACTAATACCAGATGTATGAAGGCAGAAGTTTTGTTTGTGGAAGACAGAGTGAAGAGTTAAATGCACCCAATCAAGACCAACTGGAAGATAGAACAGAGAATTAAACATGTTTCCCAAAAAAATAAATAAATAAATAAAATAAGAGGAAGAAGAAGGAAAATGGAGGAGATCTAGGCAGCAAAAGATGAATGGATAGAATGAAAATAAAAGAAGTGAGGCACGTGCATATGGCTCTCTTCTTTCTGACCTCTGTGTTCCTAATACTTTACAATGTAAGTGGCAAATAGGTCACATTAGCAGGCAAGGATGAGCTTTCTGATGGACAGAGATGAAGGATTTGGGCTAATGAATTTGCTTTCTTGTTTTTAATTCATACCTGAAAGCCTTGAATCCTTGCTAAATATTCCAGCTGTTTTGAAGGTTGTACTGGAGAACAAGGGGGAGTAGGAGAACTTCCTTTTAAACCTATGGCTTCAGCTGTAGGAGATGTTCCATTCATTAGGAGTTCCCTGGCAATTGTAGCTGAACTACTCGATGTGGGAGATATACTGAAGAAAGAGCTTGAGGGTTGGTTCATATCTTTGGGTGACAAATAGCCTAGAGTAGTGCCAGAGATTACTTTGTGGCGGCTGGCTTCCATCTCTTGATAAACATCAGGAGACAAATGAAGAATTCCTTTTGGAGCTATAAATAAAATAAAGGAACAATGTTATAACATTTAAAATAATTAAAACAGAAACATGTTACAGCATTATTAACCTAATGATTTTACTTGGTTTGGTAACAAAGCAGTGAGAAACACTGGCAATTGGGCATCCTCCTCACAGGTGCCGAGGCAACTGCAGCCTCAATTTAGAGGTGAGTAACATGTCAGAAGTTTAAAAAGACTGGAAATGTGCTGTGTCTTCAAACTGCAATTTAATACTTCATCATCTCCTAAAGAGACCCCTAACATATGCAACAACTGAGAAACAGTAAGTAAAATGAAGGCTGAATCAGTCCACGTCATCTGAGGTACAAACTCATACACCTGGTGGCCCACAGGTGTTCTCCTCATAAGGGTGTCCCACAGACAATTCTAACTCATGAACATTTCAGAAAGTGACAGAGTATCTTCTTCCCAAAACTGACACTGTCTCCTATCTTCTTAATGTCATTACGATGTCACCATCTATCTGCTCAGTTGTCCAACCTACACTCCTGACAGCCACCTTTGACTCATCCACAAATAAGCAGTTACTATAGATACTCTAGAATTTGTCCCTTCATCATCAAGTGTGTTAGTTCAAGCCAGACGGTGTGCAGGTTTTGGTATCAAGAAGAGGGAGCCTAGGGCTCTGTTACCAGTTGGTGGGGTTGTAAACACACAAAAGAAACCTTCGACTACCCACTTGTCTCAGAGATGTTTCAAACCGCATTTCACACGAATGCTCTCAAGAGTCTCAGATTAGATATTAGAATCTCTCAAATCATGTTATTTTTTTTAATATTATTGAGAAATCACCACTTTTGGAGAACATGCTCTGACAGACATAACTTAATTCCCATGCTCTTGTCTCTCTCTCTCCCACCATTAACCTTTTGATTCAAGCCTTCACTCTTTCTCACCTGAACTACTGTAACACTCAATAAAAGATTTCGCTGCTGGGGCGCGTGGGTGGCTCAGTTAGTTAAGCATCTGACTTCGGATCAGATCACAATGTCAGGGTCCTGGGATGGAGCTCTGTGTTGGGCTCCCTGCTCAGTGGGGAGTCTGCTCCCTCCTCTGCCCCTCCCCCTGCTTATGCTCACTCCAGTGCACCCTCTTTCTCTCAAATAAATAAGTAAAATCATTCAAAAAAAGTTTCACTGCTGCTAGTCTCCCTGGTGTTGATTTCCCCAAATGTCTATAACACAGCCCCAAATAGAGTCCCATGATAAATAAATCTAGGAAATAATGCAAATGATCTCACATATACACACCACTACCTTTTGGAGGACTAAAAATGCACATTAGCATAGTAAAGACTGAGAAGTTCAGAACAAAAATCTATTCAACTTGGTTTGACCCAGGACTTCACAAATTTATTTCATATCCAATTTTTAAGATTTTAATTTAATTCTAGTATATTTAACATACGGTGTTATATTAGTTTCAGGTGTATACTATACTAATTCAACAATTCTATGTCCTAATGTTTTACATAACATTAATAACAACTAACACTTAGAAAAATGCTAAGGTTAGCCATTTTCTTACTTTAACGTCTTTTCTGGCTTCCCATCACTGAACTATTAAATCTCCTTGGGCTGACACATGAAGCCCTAATCATCTGGTTCCTCCTTATATTTCTATTCTCATCTAAAATCTTCATGAAGACCCCATACTCCAGTCATGCACATATATTCACACTTCTTCCAACACTGTTTGATGCTATCAGGATAAAGTCCCTGGAGCTTGGACTTTATCCTGATAGCATCAAATCACAATACAGTTGCTATTTTTAAAAAATGATTTATATAGCTCAAATTAATATATTGTATTTAATGGATTTTATGGAATGACTTTATTATGCCTTTGTGTTAATTTTATAATTGGGAAAAAATTTCAATAAAAATTCTTTTTAGGGGCGCCTGGGTGGCTCAGTTGGTTAAGTGACTGCCTTCGGCTCAGGTCATGATCCCGGAGACCCAGGATCGAGTCCCACATCGGGCTGCCTGCTTGGCGGGAAGCCTGCTTCTCCCTCTCTCACTCCCCCTGCTTGTGTTCCCTCTCTGGCTGTGTTTCTCTCTGTCAAATAAATCAATAAAATCTTTAAAAAAAAAATTTTTTTTAAAGAAAACATGCATTGGATAAAATACAGACAAATCTCACTAATCAGAGGAAATGACTGTTAACATTTTGCTTTAAAGATATGCTTTTAGTCTTTTTTTTTTGGTGTTGAGTTGAAAAAATATGTTAAAACATAGGCCTACCATATGATCCTGTTGTTTATAAAACAATATACTTCTACTAATATTAAGGCATAATATTTCATTATATGAATTGTTTCCTTAAACAAGTCACTTGTTTGGCCATCTCACTTATTTCCAGATTTTTGTAATTATAAACAACGTAGTGATGAACATTTTTGTTTTTAAATCCTTGTTTACAAGAAAATTTATTTCCTTACGTTAGAAGAACTGCTATTCAAACAACAGGCATTTTAGGTTTTGGCATTAAGAATTTTCTCCAAATTGGTACAACTCCAAAAAAGCTGTAAGAATTTCACACTCCCATATTAATATATAAAAGTGCTTTTTTCCTATTTTGGTATTGAATATTATTATTAAAAAAATCTTTGCCTCTGCTTCCTGTGTAGATAAGTGAGATTTTTAAGTAATACCCTCTACACCAAAACAATAAAAAAAGCACTTTCAGCCCTACCCGCTGGACCTCTGGGGCGGTGAGAGGAGCCAGAGTTCACCAGTGATTTAATCAACCTTGCCTACGTAATGGAACCTTCATACAAAACCCCTAAATGAGGAAGCGGGGAGAGTGCCCGAGCTTTGAACATAGTCATGTGCCAACAGTGTGGCGCACCCGTGCCAACTGCTGTGCTCTAGACCCTTCTGGACCTTACCCTGTGTATGTCATCATCTGGCTGTTCATTTCATATCCTTTATTAAAAAAAAAAAAAACAACAGTGAGAGTAAAGAAAAAATATCTTCCTGAGTTTTGCGAGCCGTTTTACCAACTGATCAAACTTGAGGAGGGGTTTGTGGGAACTCTCTAAATTGCCAGCCAGTTGGTGAGAAGAACCGGTGGCAGCATGGGACTTTGGACTGGCATCTGAAGTGGGGCAGTCTTGCGGGGCTGAGTCCTTATCTGTGGGCATCTATGTGAATTCTGGGTCACATCAGAACTGAGTTGAACAGTAAGACATTGAACAGGTGTCTGGAAATTGGAGAACTGGTTGGTAAGAGGGGGAAAAATCCTCATATGGTGTTGGAAGTGCTGTGAGTAAAAACAGTTCATATGTCAAAACTGATCAAATGGTATACACTATGTGCAGCTTATTATACTTCAATTATACTTCCCTAAAGTTGTAAAAATACTTGCCAGTTTGATAAGTGAAATGTCTTATTGGTTTTTGTTTATTCACGAGCTGCACAAATACCACATATAATTCTTACTTAAATAATAATTTAAATGTTATGACTCTAAGTTCTACACTCAATTTAAGAAATCAAGAAACTAACAGCATTACTTCAGTATTGTTATTATACAGCAGTAATGGGCTTGCCAATAACAATATTATAAAGCACAAAAATGCTCTCTCAACACTCCAGAGACACATTATATCACAGTATAAGAACTCATGCAGAGATCAGGCTCCCTTATTCTACAGTAAAGCCTGAGCTGACTTTTCTTCGTGAATAGAGAAGACTCCTTTCTAGAAAGCTCAGCTAATATAATAGTTGTTGAAAGACTGTAAAGACACACATGGATATCTGTGGTCAACTACCGAATGATTCTTAACTTGACTATTAGTAACACACTGTATGGATTGGTCACAATTCATTTATGTTCCTCCTGTTGTAAATGTAAGTAGCTTTTCAGTAGGGTGAGGACCTAAGAGTAGAATCAAAGAGTAATTTACACATATTTAAGGACTTTAACTTATTTTGCCAATTAGGCCTCCTGAAAAACTACCAATTTATGCTTCTATTAGCAATATGTGACGAACCCTGTTTTCTCCTTCTGTTCACACAGGTTTTGGTTATTCCAAATTATTGTTGGCACCATATTTCATTGTTATATTGATTTGCCCCTATTTAATTACTGTGCAGGATGAACTGCGCATGCAACCACCTTAGGCCTGTGCCTTCTTTTCTGTTAGTTTGGACCTTAGTTTTGCTCATGGACTTCAAATATATTCTCCTTGCTCAAGCCTATTACTTCCTACTATAGTCATGTTCTCCCTGAGGATGTCCCTAGCCCATTCTCCCATCACCTCTCCTCTGCCCTTGACTTTGCCTTTAATGCTACCAGGTCGGTACTCTTGGTCTGTAACTGCTGTACACAGCTACACTGCCCATACAACAGTGGCATTATGCTAGCACTTTAAATAAAATTGTCCCTTTTAATTCCCCACAACAACCATATGAGATGGGCATTTTTATTTCTCTGTATTAGAAATGAAAAAAAATGAAGCATGGCTCTCAGCCAAGGTCATATGGATAATACAAAGCAATGCTAGAATATGACTCCAAGGTGCCTATCTCTAGAGCCTGGACACCTAAACATTACATTAAATGGCCTCCTGAAAGAACAAGTAAGGAGCTAAATGCAGTGCCCAGCCAGCTCCAAAAGGATATGGTCAATCAAGGAATTAAACTCCACACCTGGGATTTGCCTGGAGTTGATATCAAAGCTGATCCATGTCACCATGGCTGTCCCTCAACATTCCAGAGACTGCATCACCAAAGTCTCCCTAAATTATGGATGTTCAACTAGGATTTTAAAAGTCCAAACTTGCCAGCAACTGTGATATCTTACAAAATGAGGAATGCTGGGCCATCATGCCCATTTTACATGTTTTCCCCATTAGGTTTGTGTGTCTTTCTAGTGTGTATGTGAACCCTCTGGTTCACCAGGAACCTCCTGGAGCATCTTCCTGGAGCTCCAGTCCTTACTGGAAGAGTTGCAGAGGACATTCTGAATCAAGATATTTTTAAAACCTTTTATCATATGGGCAGATAAGCAAACTCAGAACCTTGTCTTTCAACATTCAATTATGCCCTCTGAGAGAGGTCGAAGAACGTGAGTATTAATGAGTAGTAAGTGGTACCAGGGTAGCAGAACAACAGGGAAACCCAATGCAGTAAGAAGGATAATGGTATCACACTGGTACAAATGGTTACTGCCAGTCTATAAGGAAGGATTTCTCTGCAAGCCCGTGAAATGAGTACATAGCTATTTCTTAGCAAAATCAGTTTGTCACGTTTTATATCAAAGCTTTGAATTTTTTGAATTTTTGTCACAAAACTGTTGGACTAAATTCTTTTAAATAAATATTCAAATACATAATAATACTCAGGTCTCCTTTCGCCACAGTGAGTTTTACATAACAAAAAACTATAATTCACGTGGGGCTACAAAAAGCTTTTAAGGGAGACAAGGGGCAGAATGGTGGGGTGGCAGTTTCCTGTGACTGAAATTTAGCACATGTGGGGTAGTCTGTGCTTCTACTTCAATACCATTGTGGACAATTCACCAAATTTTAATAAGAAAGTCAATTATCCATGTATGTTTTAAAAGCTCATGCCTCAGGTTTCTATTCCTTCTTTGAGCAGAAAGAATATTTTATTGCGGTACTTGGGTAGCACAGTTAAGTGCCTGGCTCTTGGTTTCAGCTCAAGTCCTGCTCTCCTGGTTCTGAGATCAAGCCCCATGTCAGCATCCATGTTCAGCACAGAGTCTGCTTAAGACTCCCTCTCTCTTTGCTCATCATCCACCCCCCACTCTCTTTCTCTAAAATGAATAGATCTTACAAAAAAAAAAAAAGAATACTTTGCTTAGTGCCATCTGTCCTGCTTCTTCATTAGCATCCATTACTTTAAAACAGCCCTCAATTTTTTGAACTGGTTACCTGAACTGGTTGCTACTGGCAAAATTGATTCCCAATGAGTTTTGTTTTTTAAAATCTCTTGTCCAAAGTTTTAAGTGGTGGCCAGGCACTACTATGTTATGTAGCTGATCTTCCTGTTGATAAAAGCAAGGTCCACCCTGCTAGTATTTGCTACACATTAAATTTCTCCTGTGTGTCTTGATGGTGGTAACATCTTTTGTCATCATTCTAATCTGCTCAATAAACTTTAAAGTTTCAGAAACAGGGGCGCCTGGGTAGCTCAGTCATTAAGCATCTTGCCTTCTGATCAAGTCATGCTCCCGGAGTCCCGGGATCAAGCCCCGCATTGGGCTCCCTGCTCTGCAGGAAGCCTGCTTCTCCTCCTCCTGCTCCCCCTGCTTGTGTTCCCTGTCTGGCTGTGTTTCTCTCTGTCAAATAAATAAAATACTTTAAATAAATAAAGTTTCAGAAACAAATTATAGTTTCAGAAAAATCTTAAAAACTAGAAAAGGGACTACTCTTTCAAAACAGGAAATTTGAGAAAAGCACGAGCAACAATAATGTGACTTATCAATCTTACAAGGATTTTTAAAGATCACCTCTACGAAAATTCATGAAATCCATTTAAGGTCTATAGTCAAGTTCACTGTATTGAACCAATACCAATTTACTAGTTTTGTTACAAAATGCACGGTAATTATGTAAGATGTCACTACTGCAAGAAGCTGAGTGATGGGTACATGCAAACCCTCTGTACCACTTTCACAGCTTTAAAAAGTTGTAAAAGCCCAATTATAAGAAAGTGCTGTTGGGCACCTGAGTGGCTCAGTGGCTTAAAGCCTCTGCCTTCGGCTCAGGTCATTATCTCAGGGTCCTGGGATCAAGGCCCGTATCAGGCTCTCTGCTCAGCAGGGAGCCTGCTTCCTCCTCTCTGCCTGTCTCTCTGCCTACTTGTGATCTCTCTGTCAAATAAAGAAATAAAATCTTAAAAAAAAAAATGAAAAAGAAAGTGCTATTATATTGCTCTGGGCCTCTCCCTCAGTCAGTACAGAGACCTTAGAACAAGATCTTGCTGAGACATCAAGGTAGAAAGGACAGTGGCACTAGCACTAGTTATGGCCCTGAGAGCAAGCTGGGCTGGCACTGCTCCTTGAGGCCTGCAGGTTTGACTGACCACTGCTTCTGCCCAATGTACAGTCCCTGGTTTTGAGGCTCTGGCCTTAAAGCTGGTATTCTTTCTTTCCCAGGGAAGCTCGGGGCCATTTATTAGATGAGCACATATGCTGCCCAAGAAGGAACCACTGGACCACCACGGTCACAGTCACTCTCCCGGAATGCAGGGCTAGTCAATCCATCCTTTGCATGTTCTTTAGCTACTAGGCTGATTGGATCTTAGAAATTTCTGCTTCCAGAAAACTATAAGAGACTCTTATAGCTGCTGGAGGGGAGGTAGGTGGGGGATTGGGTAAATGGGTAATGGGCATTAAGGAGGGCACTTGTAATGAGCAACTATGAATCACTAAATTTCACCCCTGAAACCAATAATACAGTATATGTTAACTAAAGTGAATTTAAATAAAAAATTTTAGATAAGAGAAATCTCCATTTCCTGCTGCCCTGGCTGGTGTTGCGATGCAATGGAACAGGGTGTTATTTTTAGGGGACTCCACCTCTCCTTTTCCACACAGTATCAACCTGTCTTCCAGCTGAGGCTCAAGGGTCCCTATTTCTGCCTAATTTTAAAGTCAAATAGAAACTATTTAGGAGGAGACAAAAACCAATTAATGCAAAATTCAAAAGAAATTCTTCTGAAAATCAAACTAAAAAATGTTGGATAAATAAAAAATGTTGGATAAAAATGTTGGAAAAAATTTAAAAAATGTTGGAAAAAATCAGGTAAATAATTTGTCAGACCTTTTTTATTTTTTAAAATATTTTATTTATTTATTTATTTATTTATTTATTTATTTATTTGAGAGAGAGAGAGAGAGGGCGAGCAATGAGGGAGAGTGTGTGGGAGAAGGAGACTCCTCAGTGAATAGAGAGCTGGGCACAGGGCCCAATCCCAGGACCCTGAGATGACGTGAGCCAAAGGCTGACACTTAACAGACTGAGCCACCTAGGTGCCCAAGAATTTCTTTTTTAAGGTTAGTTTCAGAATCAGCTTGGAAGGCAAAGTTCTCTTAACTAGCAAACACTTGTCACATCTCACATTATAGATGACACCACGCTATTCTGGATTAAAGAAACAGCTACACTGACAGGACACCTGGGTGGTTCAGTCAGTTAAGCATCTGTCTTCAGCTCAGGTCATGATCCCGGGGTCCTGGGATTGAGTCCGATATTGGGCTTCTTGCTCGGCCGGGAGCCTGTTTCTCCCTCTGCCCTGAGCTCTCTCTCTCTCAAATAAATAAATAAAATCTTAAAAAAAAGGGGGGGGGGCACCTGGGTGGCTCAGTTGGTTAAGCGACTGCCTTCGGCTTGGGTCATGATCCCAGAGACTCGGGAGCTAGTCCCGCATTGGGCTCCCTGCTCAGCGGGAAGCCTGCTTCTCCCTCTCTCACTCCCTCTGCTTGTGTTCCCTCTCTGGCTGTATTTCTCTCTGCCAAATAAACAAAATCTTTAAAAAAAAAAATCTTAAAAAAAATAGCTACACTGAAAAAGATGTCATTATTAAACTAATGAATAAAATGATATGTTTCAATGTGCTCAAAAAGCATACATTAAATCAGTGGTGAAAACTAACTTTGTTCTGCCCTTAGAGTTGGACAGCACTAATTTTGTTAATTTGTACATTTTATGGGTCTTTTTTCTTTTTTCTTTCTTCTTTGGGAGGGCAGGGGTACACTGAACATAATATATGCGAAGTTATTAACTTGGTGAATGCATATGAATTAAATTACTGACAGAACTTGTTGGCAAGATATGAAAGTCTTCTGGTGAGCACAGTACCAAGAGGGAAAAGTGCTTAGTGCAGCCCTGATCCACAAAAGGTGGAATCCCAGGGGACAGGCCTGAGAGGAGATCACGAAACAACACCCTGCACACTTTAGGGGGACTGTGCCTTCATTATTTCAGGGTTCAATGTGGAGGAGGAAAAAATAAAACGGTAAACGATAAGTCTTCTTTAGCTAAAGCTACAAACAGTAACAGCAAAAAAAAAAAAAAAAAAAAAGGTGCTTTTGAATTGTTTAAAAACAAATTGCAAATCAACTGGGAAATGCCTTTGCATCTTCTTCCACGGCACTAATATACACTATCTTAGCCAAGGAAAGGGACTAGCCAACAGTTTTCAAAGCCAGGAGCTGAACTGTTATTTTTTTCTTTAGAAAAGAAAATTTAGAAATATATAATGACAAAGGACAAGGACCTGAGTTTGGTGAATAAATTCACAATTCACCTTAATAATAAAGAAGGTCTCAGTTGGCTTATGTAGTAAAAACAGAACTGTGACTATTTCTACTAAGACAAAACTGTTGTAGTAAAAATGAAGTTTAAGAGCAACTTGTGAAGATAATGAGCTGTGTTCAATTATTCGGTCATTTACATAGGGTTAAATGTTGCTTATAAAATAAAGATCATTAATTATCTTTCTTCACAAAAAAAATCCATTAGAGACTACTTCCCTAAAACTGAAAAACAAAAACAAAAACAAAAACAAAAAACAAAAAACAAACAAACCAAACTAGTTTGCTGGGGGGTGGGGGGAAGGGATAAGGTGGCTGGGTTATGGAAAAATAAAAATTAATAAAAAACAAAACAAAACAAGAAACAAAAACAAAAAACACCAACCTCCCGCCTTGGAAAATGGATTATATAAGCCCTCCATATGTTACAAATGACCAATCGCTCAGCAGGAAGAAACACATACTTAAATAGTTGTCTACCGTAAGAGCCCCATACATTGTACCCAACTATTCCCCAGCTAGCACCCCAATATCTGTTCCAGATAGCTCATAAAACAATAAAATTATAGCCAAAATCACACAGTCCTTACTGGAAAGCAGGCTTTGCATGTATTAGAGCTTAGTAATCCTCACAGTGTTCACAGAAATTATGATTATCTCCATTTTTACAATTGAAGGCCCCAAGGTACAGCAAGGTCATGGTGACCTCTCAAAGTTATAGCTGGTAAGTGGCAAGCCTTGGGACTGCAACTAGGCATGTGTAACTACCATTCAATCAATAAAACAAACAACAAATATAAAACCCAAAACTATTATTCCTTGCATCTGTACGTTCAAGTTCTCTGCAAGTGAGTCTTGAAATATTCTAACACAAGAACAGAGAAAAGAAACTGTCAAGATAAACTTAATATGATGTGTCTCCTGTTTTTCATTTCAAACTTATTTTCTAGGCTCAATGAACCAGAGTCTCACTAAAGTAGCATAATAATAGAAAAGACAGCGACAGGAGCCAGGCAGAAGTTACTTACCAAAAAAAAAAAAAAAAAAAAGGTTTACATTGCAAAACTACCTAGCATTTCGGAAGACACTGAAAAATAATGTGCTCAGCCAGCATCATAATTTTGTAGTGAGAAAGTAACCCCAAGTATTAGATTAACATAATAGAAAAGCATAGCTTTAGGATGAAAGAGTTTAATCCATGTAACACTTTCTTTTAATTCTCTTTATATGATATAAATTATAACTTATTACAAATTAGTCTATGTATTACTCAGAAAGTTATGACTGATTCCACAATATTATAAATAAAACAAACTGATTGGAATTATATAAATAGTAAGGATACTTCTAATTTTAAAAATTGCCTTGCAAAAATAACAAATTCATTTTTTAGGTCTAGGAGTTTTTGCCTAGTGAGGCAAACACTTAGACAAAAACTACTTTAGTTCATCTAAGCACACACAAAAACTGTTGTCCTATTCTTACCCATGACACCAGAGGCCAAGTTTGGAGCCTAAGCTTTTACCCCTAAGCTTTTTTACAAGCTATAACAAGATTCCCCAACACCCTCACAGTGGTAGTGTTAGAGAATGCCTAGTAGGCAACTGGGACCCCACCCCATGGTATCAATGCAGATCTCAGAAGCCTGGACCTTACCCCCACCCTGCAGTAATGAAACGTTCTTTCCTCTCCCTCCTAGAGTATCATCAGGAAAAGAACAGTAGAGAGTCAGGACTTTAATAATCAACTAGCAGTGAAAAGGTTATCTCCATTGTGGTATCTAGGAAGACTATGGGCAGCCACAATTCACATCCTATCCAGCAATAATAAAGGGTCCCCACATTGGGTATCACTGGAGGTAGAAGGGGTGAACTGGACTTGCACTTACAACTAACAATAACAAGGTGGTACCCCTCATTTCACAGGCCAAGTGGTGACCCCCCACCAATAGAAACAGTTTTACAAAAGATTCAGAGTCTCATAGTATTATATGAAAATTCCCAAGTTTCAATCAAAAATTGCAAATCATATCAAGAACCATGAAGACCTCAAATTGAATAGAAAAAAATCAAAAGATGTGAATATTGAGAAGGCAGAGATTTTAGAATAATCTAATAAAAATTTTAGCTAGAAGAAACATGCTTGAAACAACTGTAAAACAGAAAGCTTTGGCAAATAGAAAGTCTCAACAAAGAAATGGAAGATAAAAAGAAAAAACGAAATGACAATTTTGGAACTAAAATACACAATAACTGAAAAAAAATCTGAGTGGATGGTTTCAATGACAGAATGGAGGGAATAAAAAAGAATTGTGAAGTGGAAGTTAAAAAGATACAAATTATCCAATACAAACAGAGAAAAAAAAGACTAAAAAAATGAATACCTTAAGGATCAGAAGACTACAAGACAAGATCTAAAATCTATGCTTAAATTTTAGGAAGAGACTGGGGCTGAAAAGCACTGAAGAAATAATGGCTGAAAATGCCCGAAATTGGCAAGAGTCATAAACCTCACAGACTCAAAGCACTGTGTGAACCCCTGGTGAGAAAAACAAAGAAATCCACAACAAAACACACCATAATTAAACTTCCAAAAACTAAAGACAAAAAGAATATTGAAAGCAGTCAGAAAAAAGCAAAACTTAATCTGAGAAAAACAATTCAAATGATAGTGGATTCTCATCCCAAATCATGAGTGCCAAAAAGAAACAGCACACTATTTATCAAGTGCTAAGGGGGAGGGGAGTGGAAGTGCTATTGACTCGGAATTCTATATCCAGCAAAAATATACACTAGGAATGAAGGGGATAGTGAAGCATTCTCAGATATAGGAAAACTAAGAATTTTTACCAGTAAACTCATGCTAAGAGAATGGCTACACCAAATCCTCTAGCAATAAGAAAACAAAAAAAGAAGGAACCAGAGAACATAAAGAAGAAGAAACATGGAAAGCAAATAATGTGGGTAAATATACTAGAATGTCTCTTCTTGAGGGTTTTTTTGGTTTTGTTTTTGTTTTTGACAAAGCAAAAATTATTCTACTATCTGATGTCAGTCTAAATGTATATAGAGGACAGGCACTGGCTGGGTGCCTGGCTAGCTCAGACAATAGAGCACGTGACTCTCAATCTCAGGATCATAAGTTCAAGTCCCACGTTAGGCGTGGAGCCTACCAAATAAAAAAATGTATGTATATATATATGTATGTGTATAGAGGAAATACTTAAGACAAGCATGAACAAGAAAGGAAAATGGATAAAAAGGGAAGTTAGGATTTCTATATTTTATTCTAAAGTATAAAATAATAATTATCAATAAACTGACACACGATAGGTTCTATATATAAAGTAATACCTAAGGTAACCACTAAAAAGAAAAGGCTATATAATGAGATACACTCAAAAGTAGTCTAGATAATCAAACTGGAATTCTAAAGAGTCATCAAGCAACCCACAGGAGGCCAGAAAAAAAGAAAACAACAACAAAAGTGAATAAATAGAAAAAAAATAAATGGCAGGCTTAAACCCTAACATACCAATAATTACATTAAATATAAATGACCTAAATATACAAATTAAAAGGAGACTGGCAGAATCAATTCAAAAATATGACCCAATAACATGCTGTCTAAAAGAAACCAAGAATTATGATATAGGCAAGTTAAAAGTAAAAGGATAAGGAAAAAAGGTATATCTTATAAATATTAATCAAATACTAATCATAGAAGAGCCGGGCATTCTATTTCCAAAAGATGACATGAGGAGATCTATTAACCCACACCCATCAAACAACCATAAATGAAAAGTATTAATTTAAAAAAAACGTTTTAAGTTTCTGGAAATTGTTCTAAGTGCATACAGCAAATAAGACATTTTCCCATGTAATAAAAAATTTGGCGGGACTCTGTCCCCAGTTCTTAGGAGATAGCCTCTAAATCCTTGGAATTTTTCTTTGTTATTCATGGGGGACCCCTTGGACCACATCAGAGTTTATGCTAACAAAATGATTCAAGATGGGTGACAGCCATGTCAGAAAGACCAACTATGTGATTAGATGGTTGGAGCTTTGAATCAAATTATTTCAGCCCAATTTCTGAGAAGGGGAGAGAGTTGGAAACTGGTATCAACATCATGGCCAATGAATGATTCAATCAGTCATGCCTATAAAATGAAAGCTCATAAAAATTCTGGGCAACTCTGGAAACTTGAGTGAGCCCCCTTGGCTGGCAATAATCCATGCATATTACACATCATGTGTAGGGAGGCTGATGCATGCTGACTTCATGGGAAAAGGACACTGGAAGCTTCATGTTTGGGAGCCTCCCAGATCTCGCCCTATACGTCTCTTGGCTGGTTCTGACTTGTATCCTTTCTGCTGTAACAATATCATAATCTTGAGTATAGGACTTTCTTAGATTCTGTAAATCATTCCAGTGAATTATCAAATCTAAAGGGTCATGAAAAGCCTTGAATTTATAAATAGTTGGTCCAGAACTGACAGTGGCCCTAGAAACCCCCCAATAGCAGCTGATATTTGAAGTGAGGTCAATCTTGTAGAGACCATGACCTTACCCTGCGACATTTAGCCTATCTCCAGGTTTTGCATCAGAAATCATTATACTGAGTCACTGATCAAGAAAACCTAACAAATCTTGGTAAGAAAAGAACAATCTGTGGCAATTGAGCTATGACCCATTTCTTCCCCCATAAGCAGCTAAGGAGATGGCAGTGGGGGCTCTCTTTCTCCTCAATCTCCTATTAAGGAATATGGCATTTCATCAGGAAGTGAAATATCTCATTTCAGATATTCTATCAGAATAACTCATTTCCCTTAGCTCAAGCTGCAAAAGTTAATTCCTCGCATATATGGCCATGAAGCTGGGCAATCCCTTCTTCCATCCAGCCACCACTCTTACAGTGAAGGCTCTACACAAGCACAGAAGGCTGAAAAAACTTGGGAACTGACTTCCTCTGACTCAGCTTGCTCAGAGGAGGGAGGTTCGTGTCAGGAAAGGCAAGCTAAGAGCAACAGAGCCTATCTCCCCTGCCCAACAGTCTGATCAAAAGGCAGGGGTGTCACTCTCAAAATGACAACCGTCCCCATTCCCACTCCAGAGCACTGACTCAGCAATTATGTGCAGGGGTGAAGTAGTTCGTAAGAACAGAGCTGTAGAGCTCTCTAAAACAAAAAGACTTTATTTGAAATGGATTATGGGAAAGTTTTGTGTTTTTTTTTAAGATTTTATTTATTTGACAGAGAGAAACACAGTGAGAGAGGGAACACAAGCAGGGGGACTGAGAGAGGGAGAAGCAGGCTTCCCACCGAGCAGGAAGCCCGATGTGGGACTCGATCCCGGGTCTCCGGGATCATGACCTGAGCTGAAGGCAATCGCTTAACCAACTGAGCCACCCAGGCGCCCCGGATTATGGGAAAGTTTAAGCCTAAGAGCACTGTTGAAAACATTGGAGATTTTGGCAGTTGGCAATTCACAGGAGTTCTGCTAGCTTCATGAAAACAGCAGTAAGCTATACTAAAAACCTGTCAGTTTCCCAGAAAGAACCAGGGAAAGAGACAGAGAAGAAGAGTGCTCTTGAGGTCAAAACCTGAAATACCAGCCTCAGAAACTATTCTGAAAAGGAATCCAAATTTAATTGGATCAGACTGGCAGCAATTTATGTCCCAAGAAAACAACAGGGCTATATATGTCAGCAAATAGCGGAATCCAGCAGCTGAGTGTTAAATCAACAGGGCAGAAAACTTAACAGAGATCAGACAGGGAGTAAAATAGAGCCCTACTAAATCCACTGTCATCCCATTTGACCATGTACACATTGAAGACTCTTCCCTCTGAAAGGTGACATCAGAGGTTTCATACTGCAAGATCTCACAAAAATAGTCCAGCTTTTCACCTAAGAATAGGAACAAGACAAGGATCCCCACTTTTACATGTCTATTCAGTAAATACTGGAAGTTCTAACCAGAGCAATCAGGCAAGAAAAAGAAATAGAAAGCATTCAAACTGTAAACAAAGAAGTAAAATTATGTCTGTCCACCGATTATATGACCTTACCTGCAGAAAACATGAAAGATTCCACAAACAAACCATTAGAACTTAAATATAAACACAGCAAAACAGCAGGACATAAAGTCAACACGCAAAAATCAGTTTGGATTTCTATATACTAACAAGCTATCTGAAAAAGATATAAAGAAAACAATCCATTTATAGTAGCATAAAAAACACAATACTTAGATTATTCATAATCATGAATTATTAAATTTAATATTATTAAAATGCCCATACTGCCAAAATAATCCATAGATTTGATGCAACCCTTATCTAAATGCCACTGGCATTTTTTACGGGAAAAAAACATCCAAAATTCATATGAACTACAAGATAGGCAAATCAAGCTTAAGAAGAATCAAGCTAAAGGCACCACACTTACTGATTTTAAAACATTACAAAGCTAAAGTAATCATAACTCTGGGTACTGGCATAAAAAATTGACATACACCAGTGGAACAGAACAGAAAGCCCAGAAATAAATCCACATACATGTGGTCAAGTGATCTTTGACAATGGTGTCAAGAATACACAATGGGAAAAAGACAGCACCTTCAACAAATGGTGTTGAGCAAACTGGATATCCACAACCAAAGGAATGAAACTGGACCCTTATTTTAAACCATACACACACACACACAAATCAACTCAAGGGGATTAAAGATTTAAACATAAAGTCTAGGCAATGATTTCTTAGATATGATACCAAAAGCACAAGCAAAAAATGCAAAAACAGATCCAAGCGGGACTATATCTAACTAAAAATGTGTACAGAAAAGGAAGCCATCAACAGAGTTAAAAGGCAACTTACGGGATGGGAGAAAATATCTGCAAACCATGTATCTTATAAGAGGGTAATACTCAAAATATATAAAGAACTCTTACAATTCAACAACAAAAAGACTAATAATCTGGTTTAAAAAATATGCAGAGAAAGGACTTGAATAGACATTTCTCAAAAAAAACAGCATACAAAGAGCCAACAGGTATATTAAAAGATGCTTGACATCATTAATGATAAAAAGAAATGCAAATCAAAATATTAATGAAGCATCACCTCACACCTGGTAGGATGGCCATTACTTAAAAAAAAAAAAGGAAATATTGCTAAGGATGTGAAGAAATCTGAACCCTTGTACACAGTTGGTAGGGATGTAAAATAGGGCAACCATTATGGAAACAGTATGGCGATACCTCAAAAAATTATAAAAATAAGTACCACGTGAAACAGCAACCCCAATTCTGGGTATTTATACAAAAGAACCAAAAACAAGATCTCAAAGAGAATTTGTGCTCTCATGTTCCCTGCTGCTTTATCCATTAACAGCAAAAAAGTAAAAATAATCTAATCCCCATCAATGGATGAATGGATAAAGAAGAATGGTATATATTCAGTAGAATGGTATGCAGTAGAATATTACTTAGCCATAAAAGAAGGAAATCCTGTCATATGTAATAACATGCATGAACTTTGAGGACATTATGCTAAGTGACATAAGCCAGACACAGAAAGACAAATACTACATGATCCCACATATGTGAGGTATCTACAGTAGTCAAACTCACAGAAAACAGAAAGTAGAATGGTCACTGCCAAGGACTGGAAAGAAGGCAATATGGGGAGCTATTCAATTGGGTACAAAGCTTCAGTCATGCATGCACAATGAAAAAGTTCTAGAGATTTGCTGTACAACATTGTGCCTTTATTTTTTTTTAAGATTTTATTTATTTATTTGACAGAGAGAAACTCAGTGAGAGAGGGAACACGAGCAGAGGGACTGAGAGAGGGAGAAGCAGGCTTCCCGCCGAGCAGGAAGCCTGATGTGGGGCTCGATCCTGGGTCTCCAGGATCATGACCTGAGCTGAAAGCAGTCACTTAACCAACTGAGCCACTCAGGAGCCCCAACATTGTGCCTTTAAAAAAGGCACATGTTGTGCATTTAAAAATCTGTGCAAAGGGCAGATCTCATGTGTAACATGTTACTAGCCACAATAAAAAAATATATAGAATTTAATTTAAAAATAATAAATGGGAGGTGGGTGGAGGGATGGGGTAACTGGGTGATCAGCATTAAGGAGGGCACATGATGTGATGAGCACTGGGTGTTATATGCAACTGATGAATAACTAACGATACACTCTATGTTAAAGTAATTGAATTTAAATGAGAAAAAAATAGTAAATGTCCCATATACCAATAACGAACAAATGGCATTTGAAATTAAAATCACATTAAAAACTATGATGTACTATACAGTTGCTAACTGAACATAATAAAAAAAATAATACCATATACATTAGCACCCCAAAAAATGAAATTCTTAGGTATAAATCTAACAAAACATGCGTAACACCTATATGAAGAAATTTATAAAACCCTGATGAACAAAATCAAAGAGAACTAAATAAATGGAGAGAGGGGCCGAGCAGGAAGCCTGCTTCTCCCTCTCTCACTCCCTCCTGCTTGTGTTCCCTCTCTGGCTGTGTTTCTCTCTGTCAAATAAATTTTAAAAAATAATAAAAAATAAATGGAGAGATATTTCATGTTCATGGATAGGAAGACTCAATATTGTCAGTATGTCAGTTCTTCCCAACTTGACCTATATGAATCTATAGGTCAAATATTGAATAGGATAGGATAGCACTGAATCTGCTATCACAATCCAAATACCAACAAGTTATTAATGAATACTAATAAACTAATTCTAAAGTCTATATGGAGAGGCAAAAGCCCCCAAAATAGCCAACACAATATTGAAGGTGAAGAACAAAGTTGGAGGGCTGATGCTATTCAATTTCAAGACTCACTATAGAACTACAGTAATCAACACAATGTGATATTGGTGAAAGAACAAATAGATTAAAGAAACAAAAGAGAGCCCAGAAATACACCCCCAAAAGCATAGGCAATTCATTTTTGACAAAGGAACAAAGGCATTTTGGTGGAGCAAAGACAATCTCTTCAACTATCAGATGGTGTAAGAGCAACTGGATATTCATACACACAAAAAGTAATCTAGATACAGATCTTACACCTTTCAGAAAACCAGTAGACCCAAATGTAAAATGAAGAACTAATAAACTTCCAGAGGATAATATAGGAGAAAATCTACATGACCTCGGGTATGATACTGCCTTTGTAGTTATACATTAAGACAAGATTCATGAAAAAAAACCACTGATAAGCTAGACTTCATTAAAATTAAAAACTTCTGCCCTTAAAAAAAGACAATAGTAAGAGAATTATAAGGTGAGTCACAGACTGGGAGAAAGTATTTGTAAAACACACATTTGATGAAGGACTACAATCCAAAATATACAAAGAACTCTAAAAACTCAACAATAATATAACAAACAACCCAATTAAAAATGGGCCAAAAACCGTAACAGACACCTCACCAAAGAAGAGAGACACATGGAAAAAAAAAAAAAAGAATACATATTTAAGGCAAATAATCATATAAAAAGATGCTCTACCTACTAGGAAATACAAATAAAAGTAAAAAATGAAATACCACTACATACTTACTAGAATGGCCAAAATCCAGAATACTGACACCACTGCCAAATGCTGATGTGGACATGGAGTTATAGGAACTCCCACTCATTGCTGGTGGAAATACAAAATGGTAGAGCCACTCTGGAAGACAATACTCTTACTACACAATCCAACAACTGTGTTTCTTGGTATTTATTCAAAGGAGCTAAAAATCATGTCCACACAAAAATCTGCATACAGATGTTCACAGAAGCTTTACCATTAATTGCAAAAATGTGGAAGCAACCAAGATGTCCTTCAGTAGGTGAATGGATAAACTGTGATATGTCCAGACAACAGAATACTACTCAGCACTAAAAAGAAATGACCTATCAAGTCATGAAAAGACATGGAAGAATCTTAAATGCTTATTACTACGTGAAAGAAGCCAATCTTAAAAGAATATGTATCTATGACTCCAAGTGCATGATACTCTGGAAAAAGAAAACTATAGATGATAAAAAGATCAGTGGGTTGGGGAGAGGAAGAGATGAACAGGCAGAGCATAGAGGACTTCTGGGGCAGTGAAAATATTCTGTATGATACAATAATGATGGATATATATACCATTAGACATCTGTCCAAACCTATAAAATGTACAACACCAAGAATGAACCCTATGGTAAAGTATGGATTTTGAGTGACTATGATGTATCAGTGTGCGTTCATCCTTTGTGAGTGACAGGGACAATGGGAAAGGCTGTGCATGTGTGGGGATGGAGGATATATGGGAAATCTCCGTACCTTCCTCTCAATTTTGTTGTAAAGTCTAAAGCTGCTTTAAAAAAAAATCTTTTTTAAAAAACAGAAAATTTAGGGGCACCTAGGTGGCTCAGAGGGTTAAGGCTCTGCCTTCAGCTCAGGTCATGATTTCAGGGTCCTGGGATTGAGTCCCACATCAGGCTCTCTGCTCAGTGGGGAGCCTGCTTTCCCCTCTTTCTCTGCCTGCCTCTCTGACTATTTGTGATCTCTCTCTGTCGAATAAATAAATAAAATCTTTAAAAAATAGAAAATTTAAAAATAGTCTGACATTTTGTATTAGCACAAAGTGTAACAAAAAAAGGACAATGGTACAGTGGAAAATGTACTAGACTGAAGCCTCTATCTGAACTTGAACTGCAGCAGCAGATAGCCTCTTTACCTTGCCTTCTTGCACTGTAAAATGAATTAGACTAGAGGAACTTGAAAATCTCTTTTAGCTCTAAAAGCCTATGAATCATCTTAACACAAACCAGAAAGCTTGGAATAAAACAATACACTCGAATAACATCACCCAAAAAGCCTGTTGAGTGTTTTTAAAAATGGACTATTACTAAAGTTTTAAGTCTTAAGAAAAATCATGTAATGCAGATGGCTGTTCCATTGTTAAAATAAACATTTCACATGCTTTCTCAGCCATTTTAGTGTTTTTACATGATCCACCCAAATATCAAACTGGTATCTGAAACAATAGTTTGGACATTTTCCAAGTTATGAAACATCCTAAATGTTTTTAAAAAAAGATTTTGGTACATGATATACCAAGCATTCTTTCAAGAAAATGCATACTTAATTTTAGTGGAATTTCTTATAAAAAGCATTATTCAGTTTTCCTTAATTATTAGCAAGTGATATATATGGAAATAAACATGTTATGTGTGGCAAAGGTGGACCTTAGAATCAGAAGACACAAGTTCAAGTCATTACTACCTCTACCTAACTTACTGTCCTTTAAGCAAATTAATAAATCACCCGAGTCTCAATTATCCTGTTTGTAAAATAAGAGATTGGACATTCTCCAAATTTTTCACACTTCAGATTGCTTGTATTATTTTCCTTCTATGCATACCATAGCTCAAGGATCTGTCCTTCAGACAGATGGCATTTATTTGGGAATAATAAATCATCTTCCGGTTTTTTCTACCAAAGACTGCCAATCTGAGATTCAAAACAACTTGAGTTAGGAATGAAGAGATATATTTCTAACTCAAAGCAAGAAATCTACTAGAATGAATGCAATATTTCTATTAGGTTGTTGAAATACCAATAACACCTATTATTATATTGAGCAGAGCAACACCAAGCTGAGAAGCACAGGTCTAATGATATCTAAGACAATCAATATAGTGGGGAAAAAAGTAAAAACACTATTTTTTTCATTTGTTCAAAATGAAACTACAAGGTCAGATACTGTGCTCTCATGATTTACTTTTTAAATCAAAACAATTGGTTTCCCCCCCCCAGATTACACTTATTTTTTAAATGTTCCCACCTTTTTCCCTTGGGGAGGGGTGGTTAACCATGTTTATCTTTTGGATTGATTAGCTTTCCAAGAAGCAGTTTCAACTTTAAAAAATGTTACTGCAATCACCAATAATACCAAAAATAGTACAATGCAGTCAATAGACACTTCCTGAATAAATGAAAGAATAAATGCTACATCCATTATATGCAGAAGTTTTAGGGAGGCTATCACCCCTGCCTTACTGAATCTTAAACCTAACAGCCCTCAAGCATATAGTTGCCTCTTCCTTCCTTTGGTGTTTTTAGTCAATGTTTTAACTAACCTTACTCCTTTTACTTCTCATGTCAAGGGGATTTTTATCTTTTCAATTACATGTACTCCATGTAGTATGTGCTGAAAGATCATAGACTGAGCACTTCTCCGTTCACACTTGTTTTAAATAAACAGAGCTTTCGGGGCGCCTGGGTGGCTCAGTTGGTTAAGCGACTGCCTTCGGCTCAGGTCATGATCCCGGAGACCTGGGATCGAGTCCCACATCGGGCTCCCTGCTCGGCGGGAAGCCTGCTTCTCCCTCTCTCAGTCCCTCTGCTTGTGTTCCCTCTCTAGCTCTGTTTCTCTCTGTCAAATAAATAAATAAAATCTTTAAAAAAAAATAAATAAACAGAGCTTTCAGTTGATTCATGTTAAAACACAATAAAGACGCAATGATTAAAACTGGTTCATGAATAGTTAGATGAAGAGAACAGAAATCTAGAAGAAAACCAAATACAGAATCTTACTATATGATAACGGTAACCTTTCAATGCTCTGGGGATTAAACTTGAAGCCATACTTGTAGAATAAATCCTAGATGGATCACAGATTTAAAAACAAAACAAAAAAAAAATGAAACTTACTATAAAAGTTCCAGAAGATAATCTAAGAGAATTCTTTTATAATTTCACAGTGGGGAAGGCATTGTTAACCATGTTAAGATTACAGTGCTATATGGACTATAAAAGAAAGACCATGCAGACATACTAAAAAGAAAACCAAGCTTTAAAGGAAGATTTCACCATAAATAAAGAGAACTTGAATAATACTGGCAAGTCATACTATAAAGGCATATATACACACACTCTTACCAAATTAGAAAGAATAAAAGGCCAACAATCTAACTTTAAAATGAGCACTAGTTATGATGTCACTGACACAAAAAGAATAGAAATGGCATATAAACATAAAAATTTAATTAATCTCATTAATTTCATTCACAATAGGAGAAATGCAAAATAAAACTACAATGAATACCATATTTCAACTATTAGACTGGCACAGATCCAGGAGTTTGACAGCACATGGTGTTTCTAAAGCTGTGGGGAAACAGGAAATCTCATATACCACTGGTAGGAATGTAAATTGTTAAATCTCTACTGAGTATAGCCTGGCTACATCTATCAAAATTATACGTGTTCATATTCTTTGACTCAGTAATTCCACTTGTAGGAATTTACCCAACAAATACACTAACACACATGTAAAATGATATATGTATGAGGTTTTACACAGCAGGATAATTTATTATAGAAAAATAATGTAAACAATCTAAATGCCCATCAGTTAAAAACTATATATAATAAAGTCCTATGCATATCAATATGAAAGGCTTTTCAGGACATATTGTGGTGTGTCTGGAATGCTAGGGGATATAATAATACATACTTGAATTTGCTAATAAAAAAGATTCTGGAACGGCATAAAAGAAATTAACCAAACATAAGTTAACTTGCTTGAGAAACAGGATAAAAATTGTGTGAATGAGAACAAAAGTGGGGGAGACTTTTCACTTCTTTTACATTATTTATTTTTATCCATTGAAAAAAACTAAAAAGAAAAAAGAAAACTAAACTTCAACTAAATTCATTATCAAAAATGAAATCAAAGATAAAAGAGATTTTTTAAATGTCTATTTCTAGCAGTGTAGAGAACAGATACTCTGAGGGGCACTTAGGCTCTCTCATTACAAAGCACATACTGCATGGAGCACTGGGTGTGGGGCATAAACAAGGAATCTTGGAACACTGAAAAAATAAAATAAATTTAAAGTCAATAAATAAATAAATAAATAAATAAATCACTTAAAAACAACAACTTGTAAATCTGAATGGACATATGCCCTATAATATATAAATTCCACTGCCAGGTGTGATCCCCCAAACTCTTAGACATGTGCACCAGGAGAAAGATTAAAAAATATTCAGTTATACTGTTTATATAAATAAAAGTCTGAAAATAACTCAAATGTGGATCAATACACACATAATGGATGAAATACTCTAAGGTAATAAATTAATCTTAAATTACAATAAGGGGGAGAAAAAAGCTTAGAAAGAATGCCATCTTTCTAAAGCTAAAAAAAAAAAAAAAGCAAAACTAAACAAATACTGTTAAGAATTCATACTTACTTGGTGAACCTGTGGAATAAAGGGTAAAGGGACTACATATAAAATCCAGACAGACTGGTCAGCTCTGCTGTGTAGAGGCATGGGAGGCCAGAGGAAAATGTGGAAGTAAGGATATCTGTAATATTCTGATTCTTAAATTGACTGGTGGTTTCATAAATCTTACTGTACTGTCAGCTTTGTAACTTAAATGTGTTAAATACTTTATGTGCATGCTGTGTTTTTTCTTTATTTTTTCTTAAACTTTTTTTTTTAAGATTTTATTTATTTATTTGGCAGAGACAGAGGTCACAAAGTAGGCAGAGAGGCAGGCAGAGAGAGGAGGAAGCAGGCTCCCCGCTGAGCAGAGGTGCCCAACGTGGGCCTAGATCCCAGGACCCTGAGATCATGGCCTGAGCTGAAGGCAGAGGTTTAACCCGCTGAGCCACCCAGGTGCCCGTGTTTTTTCTTTAAATATGATAACACACAAGTTTAACATTTCTTGGCAAATTATAATACACCACACTGGACTTATAAAAGCATATTTCTAGACAAGTTGATAAATAAGTAATTATAAGCATTAACTTGATTTTCTCCTTCTCCTAGAGCTTCTTTTATAACAGAAAAAATCAATTAAGTAGTTATATTAATACTTCAACTTCCAAAGTCTCTGGGAGACTTTCACCTATGTGGCATTTTATGCTCTCTTCCAGTTGAACCCAAGAGAGCTCTGAGAAGAGCATATATTTCAGATTTCCAGAACATATATCTAAAATTAAAATTTCACTCAGACTTTAGAAAACTGTATGTTTTCCTTAAAAAAAAAAAAAAAAAAAGTCAGAGAGGTACCTGGATTGAATCGGTAAGTGTCTGACTCAATTTCAGCCCAGGTCATGATCTCAGAGTCCTAAGATCGAGCCTGCTGTTGGGCTCCATGTTGGGGAGAGTCTGCTTGAGAGTCTCTCCCTCTTCCTCTGCCCCTCCCCATCACTCTCTCTATTTATAAATAAATAAATAAATAAATAAATAAATAAATAAATAAATAAATAAACAAACAAATAAATAAATAAATTTAAAAATCAGAAATATAATAAAGCCATAAAAGTCTCCCCAAGTGGATTTCAGTATATAGGTAATTGCTGCTCTAGCCCTCTTTTTAATACATACTCCATGTTTAAATTCAACCAGATTGTAAAATTCAGGCCAAAGTTTGTGACTGGTTTTGTTTTTAAAGATTCATTATTTGTGGGACGCCTGGGTGGCTCAGTCATTAAGTGTCTGCCTACGGATCAGGTAATGATCTCAGGGTCCTGGGTTCTAGCCGGGAGTTGGGCTCCCTGCTCAGCAGGAAGCCTGTTTGCTCTGTCACTCCCCCTGCTTGTGTTCCCTCTCTAGCTGTGTTTCTCTCTGTCAAATAAATAAAAACGTGGTTTTTTTTTTTAATTCATTATTTGAATGGGGGAAAGAGAGTATCCTCAAGCAGTCTCCCTGCTGAGCCCAGAGCCTGGCATAGGGCTCGATACCAGGACCCCAAGATTATGACCTGAGCTGGAAGTCAAATGCTTAACTGACTGAGCCACCTAGGTGCCCGTGAGTGGTTTGGGGTTTTTTGTTTTTTGGGTTTTTTTGCTGTTGTTGTTGTTGTTGTTTTCCTCTATTTTTATTTATTTATTTATTTATTTATTTGAAACTGCTACCATTTATTATTGTCACTAAATTTTTTTTTCCAGTGTTCCAAGATTCATTCCCCATTCCCCACACCCAGTGCTCCATGCTTTAGGTGTCCCCAGGACCCACCACCAGGCTCTCCCATCCCTCCACCCCCCTCCCTCCAAGTCCCTCAGTTTGTTTCTGTGTCCAAAGTCTCTGTTGTTTCGTTTCCCTCCCTAGATTACCCTAGTTCCCATTTACTTTCCTTCTCCCACTGTCCTCCGCAAGTAAGTGAAACCATGCGATACTTGACTTTCTCTTCTTGGCTTATTTCACTCAGCATAATCTCTTCCAGTCCAGTCCATGTTGCTACAAAAGTTGGATATTCATCCTTTCTGATGGAGGCATAGTACTCCATTGTATATATGTACCACATCTTCTTTATCCATTCATCTGTTGATGGGCACCTTGGCTCTTTCC